>APFE030046554.1:0-115273 GCA_000404065.3 Pinus taeda | reverse complement strand
ATATGTGAAAAGTATACATGAACAATTTTGTTGGTTTTCCACTGGGGAAGTTACCAGACCAACAATTCTTGTTGGAAGCGACATTACTATTAGAAGAGTAAAAAAAAACATGAAAATGGAATATATATCAAGATGAAAGGGAGTTGATATCACTAGCAATTATATGGTTGGAATCATCTTCAAGTTATGAAAACTCTATAGTATACTTTAGCCTTACCAAAGTAGTTATATTGTGGCCCACCTACAGATTTTGCAATTGCAATATGTAGGCTCTCCTCGCGAGTTTCACTCTATTCCACCAACAACTTAAATATTAAGGTTTTTAGTTGCCAATAAAGATCCATAGTTTGGTAGTACTTAGTATTGTAATTCCTAGTGTGCCTGTGTATCAAGAATCTACTACATGCTTTCTTTGTAACCCTCTTTATCTTGTAGGTAACTATATTCCACTCTTTCTTATGTTTTTTTCCTAGCTAAATTTAGAATAAGCTCTTGGAGGGGTTTGAACCCAATATGTTCCACCCAAATATTTGGCTTGTTGTTGAGCTTAGGTAGCGGGTTGGCTAAACCTACCTTGTTCATCTTAGTAGCTAGAACCATAACACAACATGACAATTATTGTGATGATGAAAAGGATAGCGATAAGTTGTAGATGAAAATGTTGAAAACCAGAGTCATAGGCAGTGATTTCCTTCGAAGGAAGGAACTATCATATCTAGGGGATGAGTAGAAATATTAGTGTAAACCCAGAGACAAGGATTTGTAGAGGGAAAAGCCACCAACCTAGACTGCTCCAAATGTGAAGAGAAGGGTTTGTTATAATCAATAGCCCAATGAGAGTAGGGTGAGATGCCAACCTTTCCATTTTAAAAGTAATGATGTAAGAGGGCAGACATCGAAGCCTCACAAACGATATATGTGTATGACAATATACCATTCCAAGGAAGACCATCATGTTAGTGTAAACATTATATCAGGCAAACCTTGTCTTAATTCCCTTCATGTAGTTGAATAAGGATGGTTCTACCATCTGTCATGTCAAAACAAGCATAATTGGAGAGGTGATAGATCATTGTTATCCTTACCAAGAATGTTTGTCCATTTCATCGCATGTGAGGGAAGAATATATTTCTGTGTGTTTAACAAAAAATATATTAATATAATTTTACATATATATACATAAAATAAAATAAATAATGAACCTTTGTTACTATTATCTGAATCATTTTAATTTTAAAATTTAATAATGTTAGTTAAATAAAAGTTATAATAAAATAAAAAATAGACTATTTTCGATGTATATATTTATTAAAAATAAGCCTTAAATAATAAGTAAAGAAAATTATATAAATATTTTGGAAATTGTTAAATTTTATTAAATAATAATAAGTTAATTTTATTTTTATTTTTTGTCAATTGGGGTTATTTCTAATAACTTGGTGAGATTGTTGCTATCTTCCTCACCTATGTTCAAATTTTGTTAGTAACATGATGAGCTACAACTATAATCCCTTGATAATTCAGATTTTTCTATTAACATAATGAACTACAATACATTGATAAATATTGTGCTCAAATCCTTAATAGCAACATAATGAGCCATAATAACTTGATAAATAACACTGTATTAGCTTAGAGACTTCTGAAATCTTAAGTGAGTATATCTCTTCTACTAAAAAACTACTTTAATCCTCTAATTGAAAATCAAAACTAAATTATTTAAAAAAAACATTAAATTAATTATTTAAAAAATTAAATTATTATAAATAAAATAATATTATATATAATATTAATTAAAATGTTTTTTTTTTTTTTTTTTTTTTTTTTTTATTTGCTTTAATGATAAACTTACTAGATAATTAAATCGAATTTTATTCACGTAGTTCATGAGTGTAAGTGTACGTTGGTCTGCCTAATATAAAATGCAAGTATTTGTATGCTTTAAAATAAGTGATTTCATTAAAGAAAAATTACCGAAAAGCAAGGTATGGCACAGAGATGAAGTATGTTAACACTTCATCTCCAATTAACTGTATGTTAATATTAATTGGATCGATCGAATGCGTGGTTTTCGTTTATATCCAACGAAAACATGATCAGGTGTTAATATTTCGTAAATAATTTTAAATAGGTATTATAGTGATGGGATATTTTTCAGATTATATACGGAGGTTTTGCATGTTGAGTTGACGCGAATGGTTTAGATGCTGAATTATTTTCCATTAGAATTATTTACATAATCGTTTTTTGGTGGTGGGTTACCAGAATGGTTTTTTATTAGCGAGGTCTGGTTTTAATTTTATTTGGATGAATATATATTCATTTATTTTTTCAAAGATGAAAGGTTATAAAAATAATTATATTTTTATTTACACGTGTATATTAAATAAATTATCCATAAAAAAGTTTAAAATGAAATAGTATTTTTCAAAATCTTTAAATCTTAAATTTTTTAAAAGTGGCTACATTAAAACAATATAAAAATTCAATAGAACATAGTAAATAAATAAACATTTTTCTCAAATTCCATTAAAAAAGGCAAACATATGTTTCTTCTATTTATTTGTTGATCTTCAAAAGTATTTGGACTCACATCATTGAAAATATAAATCTATTTTTCCTATGGAAAATGATTTATTCTTCCATACATCATAAATAGCATTCCAGTCTGCCTCATGTAAAGCATGAGGTGCACTAAGAGATATAAACATTAACATATCTAATGTCTCCAATGAAAGTCTTGATCTATCATCATTTTTTATCTTGTTTAATTTTGATAAGCCTCTTTCATACACACCTGTACTTGCTGGGATAACAAGAATAGCTTGTCATAATTGCATCAAATATGGAAAGCCTTCAACCATTTAGGTTCATCTCCACATAGATCCCATGCTCCATGCATATGATTTTGGGGTATGATTTACAAATAGTACAAATAAATTCATCCACTTCACCCAAACATCTAGCAATATCCACAGTAGGTTATTTCCCAACACTAAATTTTTCACATAAACATTTTGACCATCTTTTTGTTTGAGAGACTCTATCATTCACTTCATGATAATATTTTTGAGGCTTGCAAAACTTAATAACATTGAATCCATGTAAATCTGTGAATCTCCTATCTAAGGATCCAATCACCTTTATAAAAAACATTTTCCCAAAATAATACAATCATCTAGTGTCTCTTATCTTTGTACTTGGGAAAATTTCGAACCTCAATGAAGGTAAATGTACCATCCCTATGATATCAACAAATTCAAGGGTTCCTCCTTGTGCTTAAACCAAAAAAGAGGGCATGTGCACTACACCTACCCAGAAAATGCTTCCCAAAAATCTTTTGTGAAGCATGTTAATAGATGTAATATCAACATGATCCTCTTGGAACTTTTGATTCAATTTATTTAATTCAATGAGCACATCTACAAGTAGATGGATGAAAAATTGCACTTGAAATATTGTTTCCAACTCATACATTTTTTTTCTCGCATACCTCTAAAGCCTTTAATAAAGTATGCATGAGTTTGACAAGTATTTGCATGACCTTGCCTCTAGAGAGCCACCTAATTTGATGAATTTGTAAGACCTCTAATTTAGTGATTTGAAATGATTCCATTAACTCTTTTAATTTGTCATGTCTTTTAGTTGATTTCCTAGGCCATGAATAAAATTTGTTTGCGAAATTATCAATATATTACAACATGAGATAAAACATAATTAGATACTAATGTTTCCCTATGATATATCAATGGATCTAATAAATGAGAAGCATCTCAACAAAGCTTAGAAGATAAACCTTCATGAATACCACTCATGGTAGATGCACCATCCGAACCAAAACCAGCTAACTTCATTAAAGAAAGATTAATTTCTATTACAAGAGTTCTCACTGCATCATACATACATTGAGTTGTTCCATCCTTTATTTGAAGCAAACGTATAGACTTTGTTATACATTGGCCTCTTTCTCCATTTGTCAAATATGTAATATAAACAATCAAATCGTGTTCCATAGTTTGAATGGTGCTTTCATCATCTAAAATTGACTAAAATGGGCAATGTAAAATAACATCTCTAGTTTCTTTTAATACACTTCTTCAACAAATTGAAGAAACTATTTTCCTAATGATGTATTTATGTATGCAAAAAATCATCTATTAGTTGTATGTGTGGGGTGCAGCTCCATAGTTTGAACAATGCTTTCATCATCTAAGATTGAGTAAAATGGAAAATGTGAAATATCCTCCTTTAGTTTGTTCCAATACATCTCTTTATAAACTTGAAGAAACTTGTTGCCCGATGATGTATTTGTGTGTGAAAAATATTCATTTGTAAGAGCCATATGTGTGGAGTGCATTTATACCTATTCAAGTCACATATTGACTTATACATTTTTAAAGATAATCATCTATACTAACAAAATACATGTTTTCAATTACTAATATAATTCTCTCCTTCTCAACCTCTACCATTAGTTCGACTTGTTTAGTTATTGGAAGATTACTTTTTTCTCTTTCTCCATCCAAAAGTTGTAAAGGGAATTTATGAGCTTATTATTCTACAGCACCACTTAGACCAATAACTTGAAGAGTGGAACCAATAACTTGAAGAGTGGAACTTCCTTTTTTTGCAAACAGAGTGTCTCTTTTAAATTTAACACATCAAGAAAATTCTATCCTTTCATTACCATTACAATCTTTTAAAATGTAAGTCGATGGAGATCTTGTCTTCCAATTAGATTTGAATATTTTTTTTGCATTTCTTTGATGGCTTCTCTCTTTCAAAAAGCTCTACGCTATTTGATACATCACCTTTATGTAGATGAGCATAAATTTCATTTTGAAGATTACAATGTTGATTAGATTGTTGTGGGAAACCAATGCAGCAAGAATTGACAATTGATTTACAGTAGGAGACATTTTTCAAGCTTTACGCCTATTCAATCAAAAAAAATAATAGAATAAGAAAATCAATAAATTAAAAAGCGATAAGATATTTATTGCTGACAAAAATAAAAACAACTTCATATTAAAACAAAACAATTGTAACTTTTTAAATATAATAAATTATTACTAGATCATATATTATAATATATATATATATATATTTATAATATATTATATATATATATATAATATATATATATGTTTGTGTTTTTTTTTTAATTTAGGATCACGAAGATTTCATGGTGGGGCCGTGGGGTATGAAACCTTAAGTACTCGCACTTACAATATGCAATTTTATTTAAAATCTTATTAATATAACTCTAAAGGCTTGAGCCTTATCAAATCATTTTCAATGTGAACTTGCACTCAGAACCAAAGGCTTAAGTTACAATTCAAAAACTCATTGACGAAAATTAGACTTACGCTTTTGTGATTTTCGATGTTAGTATTCGTTGCCACTCTGGTGAGGCTATGTTTCTCCTTGCAACCTTTAACCTCGCATTGGGTAAATGTTTTACTTTTTCCATGGCTTTAACCTTGCTACTTTCAAGCCATTCTGCAATTTCATGTATCCGCTATTTAATGTATTTTCTTGGGTTAGTGTTCTGATAGGTTCTTGGTCCCTTCTCCAGGCAACTCAGCCTCTACATGACTGGTAAGTTTTCTGTGTGACTTTTTCTTTTAGTTCTTTTCGAGCTTCCTCTAATCCTTCTGCTTCTTCCTCGTAGGGCTTCCTTTTAGAGTTAGCTTCTATAATTCCGCTATCTGTGTGGGCTATTTTCCCCTTCTCCCAGCTTCTAACCTTACGCTGCCATACAACCTTGGTACTGAGAGAGTGACTTCACCTTTGGTGCAACGTGAGCTTGCTCAGCTCCTCCAAGGTAAGTTGTTCAATTTAATGTTCATGCAGCTTTGCTATCATTTTTAGTTTCTCTACCTATGGATATAATTCTGTATCTTTGTGCTTTTGCAAGTGCTGTAGCATAGATGGCCTCGAGTTGTGCCTAGCTTCTCTAGCAACCCTGTGTAGATAGGGTAGGGTCTTACCCTTTCAGTTTTCTCTATTTTGAATTAATGTTAGTTGTTTTGTGCTGTTTGTGAGCTTCAACAGTTAAGAACCCAGATCCTCTTTCGGCCTCCCTTGCTCTGGCTTGATGTAATTTAAATTTTGTTAAAACCCTTATAGGGTTTGGTATTTAGGCCTCTTTCGTCTTGTTGTTAACCTGAATAGGCCGTTCGCTTATCATGGTTTCTATTGTTCCTGAGATTGTGAGGAAATAAAAATATATACGACTATTTAATTTGTAATTTGTAAATGATATTGTTACTTGTGCTTTCTCTCCTCATTTGTTGTTCAGTTTATTTTGACTATATTTGGTCCTCGCTTCTAGGTTTGTAACAACTTATTTGTCAATCTTGTTTCAGCATCTAGATGGTTTCAACTCCCTCTAAACTATCATCTTAAATATAGAATGTCTCACACATAGAAGAAAACAACTTTTAATTTTAAAGTATAAAAGTAACCATTACACGCTTGCTCACAAAGAAATTATCTTCCCAACTACTCTCTCCCTCTGGATGGCCGCCCCTCACTTGGTGGTCTGGCTCGGTTTTAATACCTTGCTTGTAACTCCATATAGTTGAGAAACTGTCATTCGGTTTTCTAGAACTAATTTAATAATTAAACTAACTCTACTAACTAATTATTCCTAATTTATTCTTTAACTTTGGAAAACAAAAATTACAAGGTTGTGTCAGCCTGACATTCAATCAAGGCAAAATAAAAATTAAAATGTTCTGATGACCAATAAAAGATAACAAATGCTCAGCTACAGTTGTAACCTTTCAATTGGATGCCCCTACATCAGGCTCCTGGGTTAAATTAATCTCATGGCTCCTGCCCATGAGCTCTTTGATAGAGTACCCAATGCCTTGAATTCGTGCAGCATCTAACCAAGAACTATCCTCAATAGGATGGTCCTTCCACTTCACTAGATATTGCAAATATTCTTTTTTCACGTTTTCTTGGCTATCTGTGTGTCCAGAGTCTATTCTATCTCCAAAGGCTATGCTAAAGGCATCTGCTTAATCCATGATTCTTCCTCATCCTAGATGTACTATGTTTGTCTTTTCGAATTGTCTTCCACGTCAACAACAACATATGGGTATAGATCTTCCACATTAAAAATGGGTGAGATTCTGATTTCGGGAGGTAACTGCAGCTCGTAAGCATTTGCAGAAAAATTTCAGAGGATTTTATAGTGTCCAATTTTCTTCATCTTTAGCTTGTTGTACTCTCCTTTAGGAAACCTCTCTTTGCATAAGTGTGCTAGTACTAGGTCTCCTACCTCAAATTGTACCTCCTGTATTTTCAAATATGCTTTCTGCTTATATTTTTGGTTGTTGTCCTGTAGCGTTTTTTTTACCTACTCATGAAGATCGCATATTGCTTTTTTGAAATCTTCGCCATCATCACTTCTGTGCTCCAATTGTCCCAAGTCCCTAAACTCAAATATCCCGCATGGGTGTATTCCATAAAGGATTTGGAAAGGGCTTCTGCCTGTACTTCTGTTGGGTGAGTCGTTATAGGCAAACTCCGCCTGCGTAAGCACACAATCCCACTATTTGGAATTCTCACAAACCAGACTCCTCAGTAAATTCCCTAGACTCCAGTTCATAACTTCAGTTTACCCATCTATCTGTGGGTGATAAGCTAAGCTGAAATTGAGTTTGGTGCCTAACGTTTTCCACAATGTTCTCCAGAAATGGCCTGTGAACTTCACATCCTTGTCTGAGATAATGGATTTTGGAAATCCATGTAATCTGACTATTTCTGAGAAGAACAGGTATGCTACATGCGTGATATCACTTTCCTTCCGACATGGAATGAAATGTGTCATCTTGGTGAAACGGTCCACCACCACCATGATGGAATCCTAACCCCATTGTGTCTTTGGCAGACCCAAAACAAAGTCCAAACTGACTGAGTCCCAAGGTCTACTTCGAATAGGTAAGGGTGTATACAACCCTATGTTTTGACTGCATCCTATTACATGCTGAAAAATCTTGCATCTAGTTACAAATATTTGTACATCCCTTCGTATCCTTGGCTAGTAGTAGAAATGACTTAGTTGTTCCAAAGTCTAATCAAAGCCAAAATTTCTAGCAAAACCACCACTATGTTTTTCCTTAATCAATTTATCCCACATAGAACACTTCGAACACACAACTGTCCTCCTTTGAACAACAATCCCTCCTGCAAGTTATAGTCCAATGATTGGCTATTGTCCCTCAATAATGGATTTTGGCAAGCTTCATAAGCTTCCTTAAAATCTGTATTCATCTCGTACAAGTCCTTAAGGTGCTCGAATCCCAATACTTGTAATGTGCTCTCTTGTAAGATTAAACTTCTTCTACTTAATGCATCTGCCACCTTATTAGATTGACCACCGATGTGTTTCAAAACAAATGTGAAGCTATTCAAATACTCCACCCATTTTGCATGCTTATGGTTTAGCTTGTGTTGCTGCATAATGTACTGTAGCACTAAATTGTCTGGAAACAAGACAAATTCATTCGCTAGTAAATAATGTCGCCAATGCTTTAATTCTTGGATGAATGCATAAAATTACTTATCATAAGACATGTACTTCTGCCTACTCTCATTGAACTTTTCACTAAAAATTCTACAACTTATCTTCTTGACTGAGCATTGCACCAATGGTTGTCCCACTGGCATCACAACGAACTTGAAAACATTTGTTGAAATTTGGCAGCTTCAAGATTGGCTGTTCAGTAATCTTTTTCTTCAAAAGCTGAAAGCTCTTTTTGGTAGATTCTATCCAATAAAAAGGTTTATTTTCCTTCTTAATGGTATCCACCATAGGTGCACAAATACCACTAAAATTTTTAGTAAATTTCCGATAGATACTCACCAATCCATGAAAACTTCACACCCCAAACAAACCTTTAGGAGAAGGCCAGCTAGCTATAACTGCAATCTTCTCTGGGTCCATCTTCAATTCATTTTCAGAGATTACAAATCCTAGATAAATCAGTTCTTTCTTGAAAAAGAACAATTTTTAAGATTTATCAGCAATTTATTTTGCTGTAAATTTTCTAGTACATACTTGACATGTCGAAGGTTCTCCTCCCTGGTCTTGTTGAATATAAGTATGTCATTTAGATATACAATCACAAATTTGCCTATGAATTCCTTAAAAATCTCATTCGTCAAGCACATGAATGTGTTGGGAGCATTACTCAACTCAAATGGCATAACTAGCCATTCATACAAGCCTTCATTAGTCTTGAAATCCGTCTTCCACTCATCACCTTCTTTGATCCTGATCTAGTGATAACCACTCTTCAGATATATCTTTCAAAAGTATGCTACCCCACTTAAAAAATCCATCATATCATCCGTTCGAGGTAAGGGAAACCGATACCTGATGGTGATTTTATTGGCTCCTCTGGAATCAGTACACATTTGCCATTCTCCTCCTTTCTTGGGGGCTAAAAAAATCAGAACCGCACAAGGGCTCAAACTTTCTATAATCAATCCTTATCCAAAAATTCTTGTACTTGTTTTCTAATTTCCTCGTTATCCTTTGGACTCATCTGATAAGCAACCTTGTTTGGTAAACTGGCTCCCAGAATGAAATCAATGTGGTGAATGATGCTCTACTTGGATAACAACTTATCAGGCAGGTCATCTACCACAATATCAGTAAATTCCTACAAAATTTCCTGTATCTCCACAGGCTTATCAGTAATTTCAGTGTGCAGCAATACCACTCTTGGTCTTCGCATGATGGCATAGTTCACCCCATTACTTCCAACCTGTCGTAGAAATTCCTTTCCGCCTATCAACAGGGTCTCAGTTCCGATAGCTTTGGTATATTTTCCTTCCTTCATGGGCACGATTGCATGCTTCACTCCATCTTTAACAAACTTGTAGCAATTCTTTTCCCCATCATGGACAACCTTTCTATCATACTGCCACAGTTTGCCCAACAGAATATGGCATACATCCATAGGCATAATATCACACATCACGTTGTCCTTATACTTCCCAATGTGGAACTCCACGTCACACTACTCATCAACCAACAACTGGTGTCCTTTCTACAGCTAGGACACCTTATATGGCATTAGGTGTTTCAACGTTTTCAACCCCAACTTTTCCATCATCTCAGTGGCTACCATGTTATCAGTGCTTTTGATATTGATAGTAAAATTGCAGCATTTGCCATGTGACTTGCACACAGTAAATAATAATTCTTTCCATTGTGTTGTGTCAGTCACTTCCTTAGCTGGTTTCAAAAGAACGTTATTCAACACCAAGGCTTCACCTGTTTCAGGGGCATCCTCCACCTCTTGTGGTGGTGCCTCTGTTGCTTCAAGTTGAGCAATGTATGCTCCCCTCTGTCCATCTTGTTCATTTTTGGGACATTCAAAAGACTTGTGCCCCCATTTGTGACACTTCTAACATTGATAGGAATTTCCTCTGCCTCTGTCATTACCTCTTATTTGTTGTTATGATCTTCCTCCTCTAGTGTTACCTTCCCTTTCAGTATGTCCCACGGTTTTCAAACTACTTCCCTTTTCATTGTTATTGGTAGTCCTACCTCTGCCAAAGGATTGTCCTTTTCCTCTATTGGAACCATGTCCTCTCTTTTCATTCTGCTTCCTGGTAATCTTTCCTTCTACCTTCAAAGAAAATCGATATGCCTCCTCAATAGTTCTAGGAGAAAGAATGTTGATTTCTTCTAGGATTTCCATCTGCAGACCATTCACAAACCTTGCTATCTTTTCAGGGGTATCTTCAACATATCCCCCCCTCAGGTTCACTTTATAAAATTCTTCAGTGTATTCTCTTACAATCATCATTCTCTGTCTTAAATTCTGCACCTGTATGTAAAGGGAAATTTGATAATGTTTAGGTAGAAATTTACTCTTCATCCTTTCAATCATCCTGTCCCATTTCTTGATCAAGGGCTTGTTTAATCTTCTTCTTTCTACCTACACACTGCCCCACCATAATTCTGCATATCCTTTCAATTTGGTGACAACAAACCTAATCTTCTTGTCTTCTTTGATTCCTTCATATTCAAAATATTTATCTAGTTCACTTATCCAGTCCAACAATGCCTCTGTGGACAAACTGCCATCATAATTAGAAAGCTCCGGTTTTGGCTTGCTACTAGCCAGCAAAACTAATTCAACAATTTAATGTATGGTCCCTCTTCATCTGACCCATCTGTTGTGGCTACATTTTCTTCCTTACTATCATTCCCACCTTCCAGATTTCTGCACCTTCCTACTTCCACTACTGTCAAATGTGCAGTCAAAGTCCTGATCTCTTCTCGTAGCCGTTCATCTTCTACTCTTCTGATGGCTCTACCTCGACCTCTTCTACCTACCTCCATCTTTACTGAGAAAAGGAACAAGGTTGGCTCTGATACCACAATTTAATGGGACCATGGGGTATGAAACCTTAAGTACTCACACTTACAATATGAAATTGTATTTAAAAGATTATTAATATAACTCTAAAGGCCTAAGCCTTATCAAATCATTTACAATGTGACCTTGTGTTTAGAACCAAAGGCTTAAGTTACAATTCAAAAACTCATTTACAAAAATTAGACTTAGGGTTTTGTGATTTTCGATGTTGGTAGTCGTTGCCTCCTCAGTGAGGCTATGTTGTTCCTTGCAACCTTTAACCTCGCATTGGGTAGCTGTTTTTCTTCTGCCATGGCTTTGACCTTGCTGCTTTCAAGCTGTTCTGTAATTTCATGTATATGTTGGTTAATGTATTTTCTTAGGTTGGTGTTCTGACAGGTTCTTGGTCCCTTCTCCAGGCAACTCAGCCTCCACATGATTGGTAAGTTTTCTATCTGACTTTTGCTTTCAATTCTTTTCGAGTTTCCTCTAACCCTTCTGCTCCTTCCTGACGGGGCTTCCTTTTAGAGTTAGCTTCTATAATGTTGCTATATGCGTGGGCTGTTTTCCACTTCTCATGGCTTCTAACCCTACTGTGCCATACAACATTGGTACTGAGAGAGTGACTTCACCTTCGCTGCGACGTGAGTTTTCTTGGCTCCTTAAAGGGAAGTTGTTCAATTTAATCTTCGTACAACTTTGCTATCATTTTCAGTTTCTCTAGTCGTGGATCTAATTCTTTGGCCTTGTGATTTTGCAGATGTTGTAGCATAGATGGCCTCCAGCTACAGCTATCTTCTTCAGCAACCATGTGTAGATAGGTTAGGGTCCTACACTTTCATTTTTCTCTATTTTGAATCGATGTTGGTTGTTCTATGTTGTTTGTGAGCTTCAACAGTTAAGAACCCAGATGGGTTTTCGGCCTCCCTTGCTCTGGCTTGATGTAATTTAAATTTTGTTAAAACCCTTATAGGGTTTGGTATTTAGGCCTCTTTCATCTTGTTGTTAGCCTAAATAGGATGTTTGCTTATTGTGGTTTCTATTGTTCCTGAGACTATGAGGAAATACAAATATATATGTCTATTTAATTTGTAACTTGTAAATGATATTGTTACCTGTGCTTGCTTTCATCATTCGTCATTTAGTTTATTTTGACTGTATTTGGTCCTCGCTTCTAGGTCTGTAACAACTTATTTTTCAATCTTCTTCTAGCATCTAGATGGTTTTAGCTCCCTCTAAACTATCATCTTAAATATAGAATGTCTCGCACAAAGAAGAAAACAACTTTTATTTTTAAAGTATAAAAGTAACCATTACACACTTGCTTGCTCACAAAGAAATTTATCTTCCTGATTACTCTCTCCCTCTGGATGACTGCCCCACACTTGGTGGTCTGGCTCGGTTTTAATACCTTTCCTGTAACTCCATACATTTGAGAAACTGTCAATCAATTTTCTGGAACTAATTAACTAATTAAACTAACTCTACTAACTAATTTTTCCTAATTTATTCTTTAACTTTGGAAAACAAAAATTACAAGGTTGTGTCAACCTAACCTTCAGCCTTCAAGGAAAAAATAAATATGAAAATGTTCTCATAACCAATCAAAGATAACAAATGCCCAACTACAGCTCTAGCCCTTCAATTGGATGCCCCTGCATCATTTCATTTTTTTCCAACTATGTTGTTGTTTTGAATTTACTACATATGAAGAGAACAATAAAGAATACTTAACCAATTAAGCTAGGATAGAGTTTCGATGTTCGATTCAACTTTAGGAAAAGTTATAGACCATTTTTTCTTTTAGCTATAAAAGGATGTTATCTCTTCTATGTTTTAGAAGCCTAACATATATGTTTGTTTTGTTCAAAAGAGCTTTTTTCCTAGTCGAAAATGTTAAAAAAACACAACAGTTCAAAAAATAAAATTCAAAGCTAATAATGTCATTATTTGAGTTATTACTTTGGTGTGTATGTAATGAAAACATAAAAGAAGCCTACCGGCATTTGCAAGTAGTCATGGGTAACCAACAAGTTCAGACATAGTGGCTATAGAAGATTTCAAATGCAAATAAATTAGTTTCCAACTGACTGAATTATTTTTAATATTTCATAAAACTCGAAGGGTAACTCACGTACAAAATTGTACACTCCTACCCAAGACTTTTGTAGATGTTTTTATATACAACATGCTTCTATTAAAATAAAAGCAGAGTGCTTGTCTTCCAACATTTGTAGATATCTAAGGATGCATTGAACCACTAGTGCACAAGAACTATTTTATGCCAAGAAATTTAATTAGTTAGGTGGCATTTATGAAAAGTAACTAAAATATGCAACATAAAACAATGTTTATACCAAAAACAACCTCCTGAAGATGGGTTTGATTCTTGGAAATTCTTGCAGGTTGCTTACAATAATCACTTGAACTCCAAGATGAACGTCAACATTGTTACTGTAAGTAGTTTTGTTGCTACTATGAGATTGGTGGTGTTCTTCGGTATTAAGATCCTCCACACACTAGAAATTGGAGACATGACAAGGAATTTTCATGGTGTCTTTTTGCTCAAATCCATATTCCTCTTCATCCTCCTTAGGGATTTTCTAGAAAAGAGGATGGTTTATATGCACCACTGGTATTACAAAACATTGACATTTCTCTCCTTGTTTTTGTTCTCCTATATTCTCCATTTTTTTTAGATGTCATCACCGTGATCCCTGAATATAACCATAAAATGAATCAAAATGAAATGTAGACTAGTGAGAGAAATCACGCAATATACTAAAAAGAACCCTAAGGCTAAGCCAAAAGGTTGTGAAGCAGTAATATTAGGTGGAAAATTAATAACTTTATGGAAACGTTGGAGTAATGGACATTAGATATGTTGGTTAGATAAGTTGGTAACTTGGTACCTACCTCAACCGTGACGGAAGATCCAATGGTACTTGGTGAATCAATGATTAAATGGATCATAAAATGGAAAGGTGTAAGAGATGTAGTGGTCATAGTCATAGACAGTTGACTCCCAAATTGAAAGTCTTAAAAAAGATTCTTGATCTCGCGTCATCTAATTATAATCAAATTTACTATATCATATTCGTAGCCTTGAATTCTACATTTTAATCTTTATCGATGATTCCATTAACTCATAAGAGGTTGTCCGGACTCCAACATGTCTCTTCTACAAAACTCCAAACTTTTGTAAACTTAAAAAATATTGACAGGTTATTAAAAATATTTCCCTTCTTTTGAAATATAAAAATTTAATCTAACATTCATGATTGATAAGTGATTTTGATATTTTCATTTTTCTTAAAGGGGAACAGTTTTTAGCCCTTCTCGGATAGCCCAGAAGCCCAAGGAAGGGTTGGGAAAAATTTAATATTGAATGTTGATCACAACCCATTACTATTAGTGGAAGTTTTATAGGTTAAGTGGAAGTATGTGAGAAGCTTCATCTCACACACTACCAATATTAGACATGAGGTTCTTACTGAATGGGTAGACTAGATTTTAGATACAAGGCATATGAGAGGTTGTTTCAATCAGTACATGCAAATAGTTAATCTCTACTGCAATATAGAATTTCTACTAGGGTGCACTCTCTTGGACCGACACAAGCATCATGTGGATATTCTCCATTCCCTTGAGCATATGCATCAACATCTGAGAACCTTAAATCAAAGAATGGACCAAATTGAAAAACATCTCAGCATCCCCCCCTTAGTGGGAGGAATCTTCAAAGATACTAAAGAACCCATCCATGTTGTTGTTTCGGACATGGACCCTTCTTAATTTCTAGTATGTCTATGCATTATGGTTCTTTTGTTAACTATGCTTTCTACATTGCTTCTAGTCTTTCAGTTTTTGTATGCTAAATTTTGTATCTCCTAGTATTCAATTATCTTTCATATTACTAACAAGAGTTAACTTTAGATTTGGTGAGGTCTCCCTACTTGAATTTTCAATCTATATTGTAATTTATATTTTTAAAAGTCATATATATATTAAAATATCAAAAATTTAACAATTTATTATAGTATTAAGCTTTATGCAATCTCTTGTACTAACCAATAGAAATTGCACCCCATGTTGCAAAGGACACATCGTAAGGTGGTAGACAAGGAAAGTGTAGGAAGGAATAGCATAGAAGAAAGAATATGTGATATTTTATGTTATTTAATTGAATATTTAAATCATAAATCTGAATTATTTTATTTAAAAATAAATTTAAGGTTTGGAGAATTGTTTCGATAAAGAAATTGGCTTTTTATTTTTGTCTTGGCTTATAGTTCAGGCACAGTTCAAACTAAATGCATTATTGATTTTATTTTATTTTAATAAAATATAAGTGCCACAAAAATAATCAAAGCATATTGAAACATATACAAACAACTTTCATTTCCATTGATTTTATTTTTCCTTTGCAATTGCACCAAATGTTGCAAAGGAAACACCATAAGTGGATAGCATATGGAAGAAGAGCATAGATGAAGACATATGTGATATGTTATGTGATGTAATGATAGCCCATATGATAATTTGAATTAAACCAAATAATAACCAAAAGACAAGTGGATTGTCAATATTGCATAGATTTTTTTTAACCTTGGAAACTTAGTTTTAATTTCCAAAAACCTACATATTCAACAATGAAAATGAACGATTAAAAGTACCTGAAAATGATGCAAGAATGACATCAGACAGGTTGTGGGAAGTAAATTCATGTCACCCTCAAAGGTGGATGACCTAAAGGAGGGGAAGGGGGGGAATAGGGATTTGAAGATGCCCAAGATGGTGAAAATGAGGAGAGAGGGGAGTTGGTTGATTTACAACATGGAGGAAATGAGGGAGGGAAACACTTGTTTGAAGCCCAAATGGGAAGAAATGAAGAAATGATGTTTCATATGAAGAAGATGTTGAGGGAATGCAGAAATGAGTCAAGGAGAGGGGCCAAGGAGAAAAGATGGGTTGGCATAGAGGGAGAGGGGCCAAGGAGAAAAATACCAATGCAATGTCATCGTTTGTTGGAAGAATTACATGCTCCAAGGCAAAGAAGTGCCATGTTCTTCTTAGTGCAAGGAATGATATTGCTAAGAGGAGAAGCATTGTGAAACCCAAGTAGCTCCAGGGAACAAGGAGAAATGTGTGTGCCAAGGGTTCTACCAGGATTGAGGTTTTCGAAGAGCATAAGGATCTGATTGAGTTAGTAGTGTCTCAACTGCAGGCTGTAGCTAAGTCATCTCCATTGAAGAATGTCTTTGGAATTGAAGATCGATTACCAGAATCGCCACTAAAGACCAAATATCAAACTCAAAACAAGTCATGTTTTGTTTTGTTGAATCACAAGTTGAAACCATGTTATCTCCTCCAATAACAAACTTGAAGATGAAGACCACTCATGGCCTATAATAAATAATTTGCGAATCAAGAATAATGCTCGAAGGGGTGATATCAATCATATAGAAGGAGCCATCATGAAGGAATGAGAGGAGAATAATGATTCCATGGAACCAGGTCATGGAGGTTTCAAAGATATTGATCATAAGAGTGATCAGTAGGTAGACACTCCAAAAACGATGGAAATATGCCTGAAAGAGGCAGATCGAATGGATGATTATCAAAGAAGTGTTAGAAGTTGTGACATTGAATAGCTAGAGGCCTTAAACGTGACTGGAACTTCCTAGAAATAGGAGACTCTATTTGAAATTAAAAAATTCCCAACTACATGAGATCTCAGATGTTACTGAGAGTAATAAACTAAAACTGACAGAAGAAGAACACCCAATGGGTTTTAAGAATCAACTTAAGAATAACTTGAGTCCAATCAACGAAGATGTTGAGGGGAGAATGCCAACAGTTTTATGGCCATTTGAAAACTGAAAGAGAATGGATACCATGCCAATAGATACAACCTTGGTCATCAACACAACATGTACACCTCAAGAGATAGGAGCATCCACCATTTTAGTGAGGTTGATTTACATGCTAGAAATTTTAAGCCAATGCAAATATAACAATATTTCAGTCATGATATATAGTTCTAACACATCTTAATGGAAGAATTCTTACAAAGACATTCAATATTTAAAACCTTATTGATGAAAAATAGAAAACCAATTTTAATAATTATGTTGGTTGAAAAAGAAAACATAAATAAAAACCTTTTATCAAAGGTAGGGAAAAAGGAACAAAATTTCTAATTCGAATCACAATTCCCAAGACAAAAGAAACAACTATTTTTTAGAATCATGATTGAAGGAAGAAAATTTTCCAAATTTTTCAATCTTCTTTTTAATAATTTTAAAATCAAACAAGAGGAATTTTTTAATAATAATAAAAAAATAAAATTAATTAAAACATATTAAAATAAGTTTGCAAATGTTCAACATGTTCTTCTCAACAGAAAATAAATTTCGTCATCTATTGACCAATTTTTTTTTTCATTAATAATTACAAATTCTAACTGAAACAATCTATTCTATATAAATTAATGCTCCTCTTTAATCATTCATGGACTTGCACAAATGAAATATAAGAAAATGATATGATTTATTATTTGATTTTTTTCTGTTAAATTTTAAAGGATACGTGTTGAGTCATAAATACCATAAACTACAAATATTTGAAATAAAAACAATTTCAATGAAAATTTGAATTTTTTGAAAAAAAAAAGTAAAAATAAAATTTATACCTTTCACAAATAGGAAAGATCTATTTATTGATTTAATTATTTAAAATCACATCCTTGTATTCAACTCCATTCACACCTAAAGCATGCATATATCTTCCCAATACTAGCATATATCTAATAGACATGGTGTGTTGCATAAAATTATTAATAGTTGATTGCATTGGCAAGGGAATGTTGAAGTGTATTTCAATTGGTATTGTGGATTTCTTGGAAAGCATCCCATAACATGTTGGTTTCAGGAAAAGGTACCATATTTGGGATCACAGTCGAAGCAATTCAATTGTTACTAGATATGAAATGTAGTTTTTTCAGTTGACAATGGTTGAAACTTGTGAAAAATTAATGGATTATTAGGGTTATTTTCTTAAATTTGACTCCTCCAATCCTCACTACTCTGGTAAAAGTGGCCTTCTTGATGCCTCTCTACTTTCAAGGCATACTAACGTGTTGGAAATAACTTATCCTCCCAAGTCTGATCAAGCTCTGCACCAGTCAATTTGATATTGCAATTGGAAATAAGAAGGGGAAGGGCATCCTCAAACTGTTTTAAGGATCATTACTTTAATACCTATCATATTTACAAATGTTATAAACTAGGAATCACCAGGTAAACAATACTAGAAGGGGAGGGTAATATTTATTGATTGGTGGTCTACATGGTGGAGATATTCTCTGTCGTGTGGGTAACTATATAAAACTTGACTTGGAAGAAATTTGGGTTGAATTGTCTGGTTTATGAAGTTCCAGATAACCTTCCTATAGAAGGAATGGGTAATAACTTGTCAATGAAATCCAATACCAATGACATGACTGTTACAGATGCTCCATTGAGAATTGAAAGAGAGGAAATTGACACCATCAAAATAAGTCTTGGAAAATTTTCCATTTGTCCTAATGACAAAGCCTCTGGTTTTATGTTGATTCAGGAAGTTCTAGATAGTCCTTTTCTAGAGAATCAGCTGGTTCATCCTTTGTTATGTAATGGGTTGGTTCAGGAAATTACAAATAACCCTTCTATAGAAGACGAGGGTCATGAGTTGTTAATGGAAGCTAATGCCACTAACATGGTTGTTGCAGATGTTCTATTGAGAAATGGAAGAGAGGAATATATTGGAATTGGAAAAGGTGTTGGAAAATTTTCATTTGTTCCATTGAAAAATTATCTAACCAAGATGAACCGGAAAAACTTTATATGAAGAAAGAGATATATATGAGAAGGTCAAATATTATTTAAATGTAATATTTATCCATGGAAGAGTAGTGTCATTTGACTCAGCTCAAGGATTATCATGTTACAACATGCACAAAAGTGTATATGATATTACACAAGATTAACAAATAAATTGAGGAATAAAACTATGGCTTTTTGAAAAAAAAAATTAGGGAAAAAACTAATTACTGGAGTAATTTGTGGTGAATGCGGGAGGATAGGACTGTTTGAAGGATGTATGATTCATCATGCTCCAAATTTTGGTTCGGTCACCTGTAAGGCTTCCATCAGAAAGCAATGAAGGCTAAAATTTGAAGAGGACAAGGTGAGCATCTCCAGTGGACATTAGTGCCACTGGCCCATTGGGAGGTGAGGAGAATTGTAGATGCTAGAAGCCATGGATTTTATGACAAGAGAAATATATGAATGCTTTGTTTTCTCTCAGAAATCAAGGGACTCCTAAGGTAAGATGGGATCTCATGATTATGTTCTGGTGATTTCCAATCAAGATGAGGCTGCTAAGGGGAAAATTGAAACCTTGTACAAAGCCCATAGGAAGAAACTTCTAGATACTGACATTATTTTTATCAAGAGAAATCTTCTAAGCAGTGGCAAGTTGTTTTCCAGAAACATGGCCGGGGTGAAAGAACATGGAGATATGACACTGCAACATTACTTATGGCCTAAATATCAAAAAATAAGTTCTCAGGCACAATAACAATTTCGCTTTATTGGTCGATCAAGGTTATGGTGAACCGAGTCGTGTTCAATGGTTTTAAACTATGATACATCTATAAATTTTTCAAATGATGGAATTGAAGTTACGTCTAATGAAGTTGGTGATATATTTTGGTGTGATGGAGTGGCTAAATCATGCACTTCTGTTTCAAAAATAAATAGTGATATGGAAAAAATTGAGACAAGAGATGATAACATGGTAAACATTCATTTACTGGAATATTTCTCTTATTTAGGTAGTAATAATTCATAGGATTTTTCGGATCAACAAAGTGAAAGCCTTCTATTTTGCACTTTTCCAAGAAAATCCTTAACAACTTTGAGAAGGGACAATATAGGATTGGAAATTAAAATGTTAGGAGAAGCTTGCCTTTGTGTCTATCATATAACACAACTAATGAAGGTGCATTTTCTTATACAGTGTCATCTCAAGTGAGAGTTGAAGGTATGCATTTTCAAGCTACCAAAAATAACACATCTCCTACTTCTTTATAGGGCCAGGTTCACCTTCATGTTGTTCCATTAAAATCCTTCTCTTTTCGATCTATTTTTGAAGTGACAAGTCCCAAAAATCATGGTGTGGAAGGTGACTACAAGCTTTTACCTGAAGATGACACTGTTTCAAACTTCTTTTTCTAGAAAAAACTAAGTGGGATGGAAAACAATGAAATGGAGAGTAAAATTTTACTGAAAGGAGGTGTAGTTAGGAAGTAGGCTCAATGTATTCTAGCTGACTTACTTTCAGTTAATCATAAGCCTCTGAATCAGTTAAAGTCATCTAAACTAGAGTCTCATGAAAAATTTTCAGATGAGGTTGATGTGAGTGTTTTAGAAATTTCACAGAAGAAGAAAAGGCCTAGCTTGGAAGTGGATTTTCAACCCAAGGTTAACTCATGAATCTTTGAATTTGCAATGGGTACAACAGGAAGGCTAGGTATGTCACAGTGAGTGCAACCAGGTTGCATTTTTCATCAACACATTAGACTATTGATTCAATTGCTTACGACAAGCTATTTCAAAGTATGAAATTAGCATCCTTGCATTATGTTAAAATGTTGTAGGAATTTGAAGGCTTTCATAGTGGTATTTTATGTAAACATAGAAAATTTAACTTGTTGGAAGGGAATGAGTGTGTGGAGAGAGATATGGAATATGAAACAATTGGAGAAAAGAATGGGAAATATTCCTCTATAGAGAGGGGTGTTAAATCTATCGAGTTGTGAAAAGCTTTTCATTCCCTCACTAAAGACTTTAATCATATCTCGAAGTGTAAAACACTCGTGCCATTAAATTCTTGTTTGTCTCATTCCATGGTACTTCGAAAGCATAAAGAAAGCCCTGGAGAATATCTGGTAAAGAGGTATGAAATAAATGACTCTTATATAGAAGCCCATGTGCTCCCTAAAGATAAATTTTAGACGAGGTCATGGTTTAATGGAGTTGTGGGACATGGACCAAAGATAAAGAATTCACCTTCATTAACTCCTATGGGTGGAACATTCTTTTAGAGAATCAGAAAAAAATTTGTGAACATGGACTCCAAAGGCTTCCCAAGGAATTTCATATGTTTAAAGGCCATTTTGTATGTTTTCCCATTGAAGAGGAAAATATTGTTGAGGAAGAGAGTATGGATCATCCAATTTCACTAAAACATTTTGGAAACAAATCTGGATCATCAACTAAGAAAAATGTTTTTGGTGCCAAGAAAATTATAATGGATAAATGCTCAGCAAGAGACAATTCATTGGTAACAACTCCTACAGGTCGAAATTTCTTTAAAACAATCAACACAAATTATACAGAGACATGATGAAACTTTCTCCCAAAGAAAGCTTATCTAAACAAAAATAATGCTAGCTATTTTAATATTGAAGCGGAGGTTGGAACTGAGAAGGATAACAGAGAATGTTTTGTATCATTGAATGAGTTCCACAAAAATTATGGTTCATCTATCAAGAAGATGGCTCTAAAAGATCACAATACAAAGGCTTATATTAGCAATGTGAGTCATATTTCACCAACAAAGCACAATCAAAATTCCAACAATTTGTTGTCTAACTTTAGATATTTTATTCCATTCGCCCAATAGAAACCAACAACAACATCAATCATCACAGCTATTATGAACTATGTACATTATTTCCACTACCGAGTATTTATCAAAATTAAAGTATCCTACAGCCTGAGGAAGGTTAATGTTGAGTAGTTTATTTTATGACGATTACATAAAAATACATGAAATCAAAGTTCAAACTTCAAATATGTACATATTAAAGGAGAAGTGGTTTAAATTGACACCAAACACTTCAAACTCAAACTCATGCAAAAAGAAACAAAGCAAATCTAACCAAAAGTAAAAATGTGCAAAAGCATGCATAATTATATGATCAATGCCCAGATAAACAAAAACAAAGCAGAGATAACTAGAAGTAATAGGGGTGAAAGTCATATAAAATTATTTGATTAATGGCCATATTTGTGGAAAATAAAACCTAAAACAACCCCTTCCCACTTAAGTAATTAGTTACAAGAAATGAAAGATTTATTGATTTGCTTAAAATGAGTAGTTCAACTAGTAATAGCATGAACCTTGTAAAAAATATAAAATTCCATTTGGGATGGAATAAAAGACCAAAATTCCGATAAATGAAATCCAGCAATTAACTTCAAAGAAATTCAATGTATTTGACCCATAATTTGGCATGAAAATGACCATTAAATGTTAATTTAGAAAATTTCCAATTCAGAGAGGAAAATTCATGTAAACAAAAAAAAACTATTCCAAATGCAACCAATATATTATTGGAACCACTTAGAGCCTCAGATATTGAAATAACACATTGTATGGTCTCTCCCAAATAACCTTGATGTTCTACCTATTGTATAGATGGTACATAGATGATACCTTCCACTACCTAAGATACCACCATAACTTTGAGAACCTCCACCTACATTGTAGCCTCTATAGTCCCCTACGTTGGAATATCCTCCATAGCCCATTCCACCATACCATCTCCATCATAACCAGTAGCTCCGCCACCATAACCACCTCCACCATACACCCCCCTCGCCATTTTCCCACCTCCATATCCACCTCCATAACCACCACCGTTGTAACCTCCACCATATCCCCCAACACCATATCCACCTCCATAACTACCATAACACCCACTAGACTTGTAAGACCTACCTGTATAGACACCACTAGGATAAATTCCATAGCCATCAACATATCCATAATTACTAAATTTAGGACCATAGCCATTTTTTCCTTGATGAAGAGAATAAGAATATTGCATGGAGTTCTTAAGTTCTACTCTCTTGATTTCAACCTGAGATGACAAAAGGAGTATTAAATATTGGGCTAATTTGGGGGGAACTACAAGAATAAGACACAAATGAACAATACTTGTCTCCTTGCCATCAAACTTATGAGTCTTTCCTAAGGTAAGGACTTCTTCAATAGTTTGCTCACTATGGAAAAAGTCAAAAATCCAAATCATCAAGATCGACAAGTGTTGTGACCTTGCATAATTTGTGATTGTAACAACATTTCCATATTTCTTGAAATAATTCCTTAAATCCTCTGCCACAATTAAAAATATAACCCATAAACAACTTGAGACATTCTTATTAATGTTTAAAACCATAAAGTGAATGGAATTCTTACCATTTGCAACAAACAAACAAATTCTTTGTCTTTGAACCCTTGATTAAGTCCATTCTTTCTCTTGGAATACAATGTCTAATCTCAACCTATAAGCATCACACATAACTAAAAATTAGCAAGTATTCTAAATAATTTTTTTGATTCACATAAATAAATACTCATAATAAGCTAAATATCCAAAACTAGTAAAGAAAAAGATAAAAGTCAAGATGATCAAAATGTTCATTGAACCAACCAATATACCCTATTCCAAATTTAAGGTTTGAACAAAAATAATATAAAAAAGAAAATGGAATTCACTATTCTTCCATCCAATGTATATGTGTCTTTCATAATAACATCTACATTTGAAGGATCTGAATAAGTCACAAACCCAAAACCACAAGGGTGCCTAGTTCCACAATCTATCATTATCACTAAATCTATAATCTCTCCATATTTCTTGAAAAGTTCCACCAATTTTTCTATAAATAAAACAATCACACAAAAATTTACATCACAAACAAGTTCCTTGACACGGGTGCAAAGAAATACTTCTAGAATTAAAAAATACTAAACCTTGAAGCCTTTCCTGAAATGTCAGTTTTGGAGTCCTTGGGGTCACTTCCTACCTTCTTCTTGGAAGGGACTTTTGGTATATATCCTAAGAAAACAATTCTTTTTTTTCTATGTCTTCATTGCTTTGTAAAATACCTTTATTTTGGCCCTAAAAATTTATTTACCAGATTCCTCTTAATCTTCCCTTTGTGGCTCCACTAGTACTGACTACAACTATGGTTTGAAAGCTTTTCACTTCTCATCTTTTCTTTGCGGTATCTCTAGACGAAAACCCGTGTAAAACAAAAGGGAGTATTAGTATCGATTGAGGATGGGCTATGACAAGAATTGACCGAAAGTTCATCGTTAATAAGCTTCAATCCATCCATCCCGATGTTCACAATATTGACCCTACAATGCCCTTCATCTTTGAAATCCTTTATAATGCTCGGCTCTATTATCACATTTCGAGGTCTAAGATCAGGATGCATTTTTCTCTGGCCATGTAAGTACTCCATCCCTCTGGATATTTGCAACATAATATCAATATGAACATGGAAAAAAATTTGCAAGCATGATCTAGAGTCCTGTAGCAGTCTAACCATATTCAACCTCACCATCTTTATAACAAGAGAGTATCGATCAACTCCATTCAGGCTTACTCCAATTACCTGCACAAGAAAAGGTATTTTTTTCCTTGCTAAATCCATGGCTTCTTTCTAAACAAATTCATGAGTGGAGCAGGTAATTTGCAATGAACTTCCCCAGCTACGCCCACTTATTGGATGGTGTGCTATAGGAAATGATTTGTTGAGAACTTTCACAACACAAGATAAACGTGAAGGAGGGAATTTAGTTTGTTGCACTTTGTTTTCTTATTCGATTATTTCTATGGTTTAGATTTCATTATTTGGTTTTGAATTGTAACTAATATCAATCTCCAATCTTATGGTTGAGGTTATTTCAATCGTCTAACACCAAAATCAATGGTGCAAGATAGCCCAAGTGGTACGGGAGTGGAGTTGTTCTCAAAGGAAACACCTTATGACGTAATTATTATAGGCATGCTTATATGATTTCCCATATAATGATATCCTTCTTTTCATTTTCATTTTTATGAATGGTTTCTAAGTCACTAATTTATCTTAAATCTAAGAACTTTGAATTAGTTAATGTTGAAATTTAGTTAATTTTATGGAAATATATCAAAATTTTAAATATTTGGTTATATTTATAGAAATATTTAATTTTTTTTATTAATTTTTAAATAAAATATATTTGTATTTAAATTAAATAGAAATTAATAAATTTCAATTTCAAGAAATTTAATCCATTTTAAATTTTAACTTTTAAAAATTTCAAACATACTTTAAAAAAACCTTGCTAGAATATGAACATCGAAGAAAAATTGACCCAACTTATTAAATTGCAATTATATTAAAATTTATGGATTAACATATATTCACCGAAATAAAAAAAGTCTACAAAACCAAATCGGGGTTTTTCATGTTGTAAGCTCTATTTCCTAATGGTGTATTTTTGAGTTGAGCAGTGAAAGCATAACTTGCAAATAAATTGGAATTGCATAAAATAATGGCAAATAAAAAGATAACATAATAATCAAACACAAATATTGACACAATGTTTTATGTGGGAAAACCCTCCTTGTGAGGTAAACATCCATGGGGTAATGATAATTGGTATTCTTATTATTTAAGGGATATTTACAACAACCAAATCACAAGCATACATTATCCAACCATTCAACCCACTCTCCATTTATTTTATGTTTTTCATATTGCCTCTATATGCTTACATGGATAAATAGAAACCCTACCAAATTTTTCTAAATCCATCCACAAATTTTAAAGAAGTTACATAAGAGACTTTTTACATAAAACAAAATAAGTTCATTTTATATGTTTTTTCCAAAAACTTGGATTAGGAAAAACAAACTAAGCCAAAGGCACTAATCTTATCTATTATCCAAAAAATATAGGGAACGAGTTGGCAAATTCTAACAATCTCCACCTTGACATTAATTTACTTGATATATCATGCCCAAAATATTCATCACCTTTCATGCAAGCCAAGAGAAGTTAGGCACCATTTTAGCTTCTCTAACGAAACTGGTTTTGTGAACATGTCTACACAATTTTTCTTTGTATGGACTTTTTCTAGAGCCACCACTCCACTTTCATCAATAACCTATCTGACAAAATTATATTTAACAGGTATATGTTTTGTCTTACTATGATAAGTTGGATTCCTCACCAAATGAATAGCACCTTGACTATCAAAAAATACTTTCACCTTTTCCTGCACCTTCCAAACTCATCTAGCAAACCTTTTAACCAAATTTTCTCTTTGCAAGCATGCGAGACAACTATGTATTCTGCCTCAGTAGTGGATAAAGCAACTATGTTCTGCAGGTTTGACATCCAACTAATAGCTCCAACTGTAAGACTAAAAACATATCCTGAAGTGGATCTCCTCTTGTCCTAATCACCTGCAAAATCTTAGTCAACATAACCACAGGTTGAATCACTACTACCATTATAGGTGATACAATAATTACTTATACCCCTAAGATACTGAAGCACCCATTTCACTGCTACCCAATTCTCTTTACCTAGACTTTTCATGTATCTACTGACAACACCAATTGCATGTGAAATATTTGGCCTTCTACTAACCATCACATACATTAAGCATCCTACTACATTAGCATATGGTACACAAGACATATACTCCTTTTCTTCATCATTAATATGACACAAACCTAGGGAATGCTTGAAATGGGAAGCTAAAGGGATTTGAATAGGTTTCACATTATTCATACCAAATCTCATAAGCATTTCCTCCACATAATTCTATTGTGATAACCACAACTTACCATTTTTCTTGTCTCTATGTATCTCCATGCCCAAGATTTTCTTTGCTACTCCAAGATCCTTCATTTCAAAAGTTCTAGCCAATTGAGCCTTTAACTTGTTGATCTCAGCCATGATATTTCTTCCTACAAGCATATCATCAACATATAACACCAAAATAATGAATATTCCATTTTCCAACTTTTGAAAGTAAACACAATGATCATACTCACTTCTAGTAAAATTGTATCTCATCATGAAAGAATCAAACTTCTTGTACCGTTGCTTAGGAGACTGTTTCAGGCCATGCAATGACTTCTTCAGTTTACGAGCAAAACTCTTGTTGTGATTTTGAACAAACCCTTCCGGTTGTTCCATATAGATATCCTCATACAAATCTCCATGTAAGAATTTTGTTTTAACATCTAGTTTCTCTAACTCTAGATCAAGTAATGCAACTAATTCTAACACAACTCTAATTGAAACAAGCTTAACAATTGGTTAAAAAATCTCATGGAAATCAATACCTTCCTTTCAAGAATATATTTTTACAACCAGTCTTTCTTTGTACTTATGAACAATATTATCAACTCCTTTCTTCAATTTGTAAACCTACTTACAACCAACAACTTTCCTATCCTTGGGAAGTTCCACCAAATCTCATGTCTTATTTCTTTTTAAGGCATCCATTTCCTCTTTCTTTGTTACTTTCCATTTATCGCTATCATATATTTCCATTGCTTCTTGATAAAAACTAGGTTCTCCATCATTAGAAATTAAAGAAACAAATGTAGAAAAATCATCATGCCTTTTAGGAAAAGATTTCATACACGTAGACCTTCATAGAATTTGCTACAATATTTCCTCAGTTTCTTGATAAATTTTTGTATCCTCATCTTCTTCTATAGGATTTTCTTCATGAACATCTTCATTATCCTCCTCCCTTGAAGATGATTGAGCTTCCAATTGAACTTGTTGAATTTGTGGTACACTTGCTTGTTCATTTCATCGTTTACACCTAATTTCATGACTGACGAATAATCAAATATGACATCTCTATGATGATTTTGCAGGTAGTAGGGTCCCACAATCTATATCCCTTAACTCCATCACCATATCCAACAAAGATTAGCCTTTTTTATTTGGATCTAACTTAAAACATCGATTCTTTGGAATAGGAGCATAGGCATCACAAGTAAAACCTTTAAGATTTGAATAATCACAAGGTTGACCTACCCATACATATTTTGGAATCTTACAGTTTATTGTAGTTGATGGTTACCAATTTACTAGATAGCACGTTGTAAGAACTGCATCTACCCACAATTCCTACTGCAACTTGGCATTACTAAGCATACTCCCTTCTCTCTCTAGAAGAGTACTATTCATGTGTTCAACAACACCATTTTGTTGAGGAGTATAAACCATGGTTTTATGTATTTTGATCCCAATTTCCTTGCATTAATTTTCAAATTCTTTTGAAGTAAGCTCAGTTCCATTGTCAGTTCTTCAAAATTTAATTGACCTGCCAGTGCTATTTTTAACCAAAGCTCTATACTTCTTAAAAACATCAAATACATCAAATTTTCTTTTTAATAAATAGATCCACACCTTTCTAGAGTAATCATCTGTAAATGTTACAAAATATGAATATCCTCCAAAAGATACTTTAGGAGATGGTCTCAAAAGATCTGAATGGATGTAATTATGGATACCTTTACTAACATGTTTTCCTGTTTTAAATTTCTTTCTATATTGCTTTCCATAAATACAATGCTCAAGAAATTAAAATTCAGAGATTTAAAGCTTGGAAGTAACTTACGCTCAACCAATACCTTCAGCCCTTTCTTGCTCATATGACCTAAGCATTCATGCCATAAATGCGTAGAGCCACTTGCATCCTCAAATGCTACCATTACATGATCTATTTTAGTCCTTCCTTCAAGTTTATAAAGGTTCCCAAACATTTTAGCCTTCATGACTACCAAGATGCCTTTCATCACATTTATAACTCCACCTTAAATTGTACATCTATAACCAATGGAATCTAACACTACCAAAGATATTAAGTTATTTCTAAGCTTAGGCACATGCCTCAACTGTATTAATGTTCTAACATTGCCATCATACATTTTAATCCTGATACTACCAATCCAAACGTTTTTGCATGGAATATTTTAATATTGATACTACCAATCCCAACAGTTTTGCATGTAACATCATTACCCATGAAAATCACATTGTCATCAATAGATTGATATGAAGAGAACCAATTCCTACGAAGACACATATGATGGGAAGCACCAGAATCTAACAACCAAGTATGATGATGTTGAGAAACAATAGTAGTGGACAATACCTCATCAACAAATACTTGCATTTGTTTCAGTTGAATTAGATTCCTTTGTAAATTCCTTTTTAGTAGCTTGTTCCTTTATTTTCCAATAATCCTTCTTAAGATGCCCTAATTTGTTATAGTACTAGCACTTTAAATTACTCTTCTTGCCTCTTGACTTTGATTTGATGTCCCTCTCAAATTCTAATCTTTTTCTTTTGATTGACCTCTCGCCACCATTACTTATGATGTTGAGGTTTCAAGGCTAGATTTCTGTTGAGTTTCCTCATACAATAAAGCTCCCACAATAACATCAAAGTCAATGGTATCGATAGAAATAAAACTAATAGAGGTTACAAAATGATCCCAAGACTCAGGAAGAGAACACAGTAGTGTAATTGCTTTGTATTGCCCTTCAAGGTTTACATCTACATAAAAATGTATTGAAAGAATTCAAATGATCATAGGTTTTTGTAGATTCCTTCATCCACAAACCGTATATCTGCCTTCCTTCCTTCAAGTAGATTTTGTTTCTCAAAGACATCGTCATATAAAGGCTTTCTAACTTGGTCCATAGGCTTGCAATTGTTTTCTCTCCAACGATGTTAAACAACACATCATCTGCTAATCACAAACAAATATCACTGAGGGATCTTGCATCCATATCCTCCTAGTCGTCATCATCCATGCCCACAAATTTATTTTCCCTGCCTAGCAATGCATTTTCCATTCCTTGTTGCATGAGCATACCCTACATCTTAACTTTCCGTAGCTCAAAGCTATTACTTCCATTGAACTTTTAGATTTCAAACTTCACACTTTGCATCTTCATCATTAACACATTTTTCCGAAAGCTCTGATGCCACTTGTTGAGTTGAGCAGCGAAAGCATAACGTACAAAGAAATTGGAATTGCAGAAAATAATGGAAAATAAACAAGATAACATAATGATCAAACACAAAGATTGACACATTGTTTTATGTGGTAAAGCCCTCATGAGGGAAACATGCATGGGACAATGATAATCGATATTCTTACTATCCAAGGGGGATTTACAACAACCAAGTTACAACCATACATTATCCAACCATTCAACCCACTCTTCATTTGTTTTATGTTTTTCATATTGCCTCTATAGGCTTACATGGATAAATAGAAACCTCTAAGAATTTTTCTAAATCCAACTTTTTACATAAAACAAAAAAAGTTGTTTTTAGATGTTTTTTCGGAAAACATAGATTAAGAAAAACAAACTAAGCAAAGGAACCAATCTTAGCTATTATCCAAAAAATATAGGAAAAGAGTTGACAACTTCTAACATGTATTAAATAAAAATGTCATGATTTTTATTTTTATTTTTTGTAATATTTTCATTCTATTTTAACAGTACTAGGTATATGGCATTTTATAATTATTAATATAGATTTATTTTAACTATGGATCTACCAAGTGTTGATAGGAATCAAATATTTTGATATGTAAATTTTTTCTAAGTATAAAATTTGAAAAAAAAATTACACCTCAACAAAATTTAAAACACAACATGTGTAACTTTTAGTTATTTAAATTGCATTTTTGAATGCATAAATGAATACAATGCCTTAAAAGTGCCTTCAATGCTTGTGTATACTAAACTACTCAAACCTACAATTTTAACGAGGCCTTATTATATTTCAGTGAAAAATAACTAAACTATATACCTAAAAATAATTTAGATAAAAAATAATAAAACTATTGCAAATATTTGAATATAATTTTTGTAATTTCTTTATATAATATAGAGATATATGAATAGTTGACATTGAAATTATGTTATTTAATATAGAGATTAAAATATATTAATTATGGCTCTTAGTGAAAGTGATTTTATTAATGAGTTTGTAATATTAATAACATCTTTACTAAATGTTATATAAGTAACTAAATACTTATATTCATTTTTATTTTTTGAGCCCTTTAGCTTAGATGTTGTAAATATTTTGACTCCATCAAATTACATAAAAATAAAAATGAAAAATAAACTAAATTAGAAAAATAAAATAAAATATAAAAATTAATAATGATATTATCAATTAAACATTTAAACAAAAATAACATTAAAAAAAAATTAAATTATTATCATTAGAGTTAATAATAAAATTAGTCTATATTCATTTTAGTCTATATTGAGAAGAATAAAATCTCTTGAAATATAATTTTTTTTAGAGTGAAAAATAATTATATCCCTGACCATGAAATAATAATAGATGTAAAGTAATATTATAACCAATATTATTTCGTTAATTTAAAATAAATTTTATTTGTATTTTCAAAAAATAATATCAATTCAGGATTGAGTATGGACAAAATCATACCTAATCTTCATGCAAGATAAAAGATGAATTGAGTATGGACAAAATCATACCTAATCTTCATGCAAGATAGATAATCTTTTATTAAACAAAATTCCGGATTATTATAAAATATATTCAATATTTTAGCCACCATTAAAATATAATTGATCCGAGAGTAATTTCTGCACAGTTTTTACGAGAGGTCATTGTGAATAAGTTATTAGTTATCATTTTGGGATCTATACTACTAAGAAGTACGTGGGTTATTTACTCGTTCCTTGTTAATGAAATTGACACTAAGCATTTTTTATTTTCTTAATATTTTGGCTTTTTAATTTTCTTTTATGGACGGTCAAATATGGTTATTGCGTTTATTCAGTGTGAATTTAATAATGAAAAAGTAATATAAATTAAATAAATGGTTTTATAATTATAGTTATAATTCTGAATTCAAATTTATACAGGGAAATTTAAAATTGGAAAATGTATATTTTAAAATTTAAAAGAAAAAAATGAAAAGAAAAGATTAATTTTTTAACTGTTTAAAGTGTTATAGACAACTTCTCTACTTCTCTGGGATGATATAAAAGCGAAAGTGTAAACATAAAATTTGATAATAAAAATAATAAATTTTGATAATAACCGTAAAGTAATGAATAAGGTCCTTTATATAGATTTCGAATCATTTCTACCCACCAAAAAAAATATGTTTTAAAGTCTGGATCATTAAACAAATTCATATCAGTCCCATAATATTAAGGCCCTCTAGACATTAATTCATCTAATTATCCCATCTAAATTTATTCAAAAATAACCAGATTGAAATTAGCAAACTAATTTTGTTTATTTGAGATTGTGCATTGAAAATGAATCCAGTTAAACAAACTAACCCTTATGCAATTATGCAATTAGTGCACCAAAATTTAAGCCATAGAAAATCTGTAGCTCAATTGCATTTAATCCTGCCAATACGCATCCATTACACGGAAATCATAGCTATAGTATATACCATCATTTTATTGCCAAACACAAAAATGATCGCTCCTACAAATTCATATTCAACTACAATCTGTGACAGGCTTAGAGGCCATCGGTCCGCTGAAACCAGACCTTTATCGGCGACATGACAAACAAATAACGATGAATGTATAAGCAACATCTAACAATACAAATAATATCAAAGAATACTGGGGAAACCTGAAAATCAAGCGCTATTCTAGTGACTAGGAGGCGGCGGAGTCAGAAACGGGATCGGCGGGAATTGGAAGTTTGGAATTTGTGGAATAGGAGGAGAGCCCGGAATGGTCGGTTTTGGAAATGGAGGGAAACTCAACTGAGGTAGAGGCGGAGTTTTGGGTAGAGGGGGTACACTCAACTGAGGCAGCGGAGCGATTTTTGGGAGAGGGGGAGCACTCGGCAATGGAGACGTTTTGGGTAGAGGAGGTACGCTTAACTGGGGGAGCGGAGAGATTTTGGGTAGAGAAGGAGCACTTGGCAATGGAGACAATTTGGGGAGAGGAGGTACACTGAACTGCGGTAGCGGAGAGATTTTGGGGAGAGGAGGTACACTGAACTGCGGGAGCGGAGAGATTTTGGGGAGAGGAGGAGCAGCTGGCAATGGAGACATTTTGGGGAGAGGAGGCACGCTGAACTGAGGCAGCGGAGAGATTTTGGGGAGAGGAGGAATAGTAAACTTGGGAAGAGGGGGAACACTGGGAAGGCTAGCAGGTGGAAGTTGAGGCAATGAAGGGATTGTGGGCGTCTGTTGGCCTGCTTTCGAAGACTGATCAACATCCTCAGTCATTGCCCGACCATGGATCATTGACAACAGATCTTCGGAATAACAGGATGGAGGCACAGTTTCATGCCGGTAGCTAAACAAGCCTGCACTGTACGTGACAACTCCATTGGAAGCCGACTGTAGACTGAGCTTTGATGGTGCGGACATTCTGGGAATGTTGCAGAAGTCGTAAGGGCTGTTGCGAGGCTTCACCCAACAATTATTCAATTGATCAGCAGATTGAAAAATGTCGGAGGGGAGCTCCACCCTGAATTCTCCATTTTCGTCCGTTTTTCCCAGAAAGGATATGCTCATCATCTTCCTGCTAAGCTCGCATTCCACAGCTATCGAAGCCCCTGTTCATTCATCAAAAGGTGAAATGAAAGGAACTATGCATGATGAGTATATTTACGATCATGTATTTATTATAGAAAATAAAAGGAATATTAGAATGACATAACATGATACCAGATATAACGTAGCCATTTTCAGAAAGCCTGTCCTGAAGGCATGTATCACAGAATACTTTGCCCACAACCACGATGGATGAGGCCTTCCCTTGGCTTGCATAAGTAGTCGCACCAGCCAAGGACAAGTAGATTAAGAGAAAACGTAGAACAGTAATTGATATTACAGGAATTTCAATGGACGCCATGATGCTTGAAGATACTCGATATGTGCTCAACTATGTTGTTTCTCCAGGAGGTGTGGGTTATATATAGTGGCATATTGGGCTCCGCGTTCTCATTGCTTGTTCAACCGTGCATGTAAAATTGATACCAGAACAGTTGAGCAGTACATACCTAATTTCCTATTTATTGGTTGATTACCAACCTAGCCGAATGTCATATAGTTTTACGTCGTTTGTTGTATAGTACAGAAAATGAAATGATATTACGCGTTGTATCTTCGTGTCCTGATTTCGAACCATAACCAAAATTTCAATTTAGGTTTTCCCAATTTTATTTCCACGTTGCCCGGTCCAAGGTTCATTGTGTAACGAAATTTGTCCGTTTGCCGATCAACGACGGCTTGTCCTTTTGAAATTGCGTGGTGTATGACAATATTGCAGATGGGTTTGGTATACCACAGACGACGATATCATTAGGAATTCGAAGAGTCAACATATGATCTTTATTATTAATTCATTTTATATAAAAGAACAGGGCTTTGAAATTTTGGAGGAGTATGCATGTGGCGAAGCTTTCTATGTTTATGTGGAAGAGCGCTTTTGCCCAAGAACGGTTGGCCTAAACTATTAGTTAATTGTAGCTTTCTTCGAATTTCCAGGGGACTTCAGAGAATTTTCAAAGTCCCCATACTCGGTATGGATCATATTGTGAACACACTTTTAATCTGATTCTAATAAGAAAAGGAGAATGTCTGCCCCATTAAGTCAAGTGATGGAAAACCACCCACTGCTAATAAGCCACTTTATAAGCTTTGTTTTGTAAGTTAGGCAGTTGTGATGATAGTTAAGACGAGATGTCTTTGTTTATAGGTTTTGTTTTGTAAGTTAGGAAGATGTGATGATAGTTAAGACGAGATGTCTTTATGGTCGGGGAGGATGGTGTAAAAAGAAAGGTGGTTTAAAAAGAAAATCAGGGGTGAATGGTAGTGGTTGACAACTATTTGAGATTGACAAATATTAACTTCAATATCACTTCAAATCCAAATATCATGTGTTTCCTTCACTCTTTCGAAGCCATTAATCACGGCATGTTTTGTGCTTAACTAATTGCTGTTTTCTTTGAACAATCATCATGTGTTTCCTTCACTCTTTCGAAGCCATTAATCACGGCATGTTCTGTGATTAATTAATTGCTGTTTGCTTTGAACAATCAAGGGATCGTGACTTCATTCCACATATTGGTATCTGATTTTCGTGATTGAACCTCACTTCTTGGGTTGAAATCCAAATATCATGTGTTTCCTTCACTTTTTCGAAGCCATTAATCACGGCATGTTCTGTGCTTAATTAATTGCTGTTTTCTTTTTTCGAAGCCATTAATCACGGCATGTTCTGTGCTTAATTAATTGCTGTTTTCTTTGAACAATCAAGGGATCGTGACTTCATTCCACATATTGTATCTGATTTTCGTGATTGAACCTCACGGAGTTGTCTATAATGCGACTTTTTGGAGATTCCGGTGACGGAATCCGGCGGAAGAAATGAGGTTAAATCTTGATTTTTAGCAGTTAAAATGGTTTTTTAACTGCATATTTGGATTCAGCGCCCTGAAAAACCCATGGGAGCCATTGATTGTGCAGAAACTAGCTATCAAACTTGGGATTCCAATGAATTGCTGCCGGATTTTAACCGGAAAAATCCGCCGGAAAAGCTTTCAAAAAGTCGCTTTATAGACTACTGCCATAAAAATTGGCATATAATTGTCCAGAAATATATGAGAACCCAAACCAATTTATTTATCTTAGTAAGTTTTGTAATTTATAAGGTCGACCCATAGTGTTTGGAATTAATTTAAAGCAGGGTAATGTATGTTATTTTGGCTTTGTTATTATTTAATTTAAGCATCCTCCCGGTGCCTTAACCTACCATTGACGGTAAGCCTGCACCCAGCTTACACAGAACCTTCTCGAATCATGGTCTCACCCGCCAGGTGTCAGTTGCATGGTCAAGGGTTCACTCTAACCGTTGGATCACCGAGCTGAACATCGCACGGTCATGGGCTGCCGAGAGTTTGTTAGGGTAATGAAATCCTACCGCCTTCGCTTCACTAGCAGTTCATTTGGGTCTGGACTCCGCGGTGCCGAGCTCTGCAAATTCGGTGACCTCGCCAACCCTCGCCTGCTGGCGGTTTCAAACACAAGCTACAGACATTCTGATTACTAGAATCAGTATTTCTCTCACGCTGAAGGGTACTATTCATTACTTCTTTTGTGTACAGGGTTTCAATGTCTCCTTACACAGGGTATAACGGATAATGCAAACCTCCCTGTTTATCTCATGCTGTAGAGATTACCTTCTCGATACCCTTCGCAGACAGTAGTGATGGCTTCCCTGGAGTTTCGATTCCCTCATTCACACAGTTGCCCAACAGGTATAGCCTTTATCATGTAGAGATTGCCTTGTCGATACCCTTCGCAGACAGTAGTGATCGCTTCACTGGAGTTTCGATTCCCTCATTCACACAGTTGCCCAACAGGTATAGCCTTTATCATGCCCTGAGATGTTTAATTTAGATTTTAGCTCAATTTCCCATGTCTAATCTGAGTTAAATTTACTGTGATGCTTAGGGTTCCTCCCAGGTTGCCTGAATTTATCACGCAGATGACTTCCCTGCTGAATCCGAAGACCTTACAGGAAATTTTTTGATCTAATGTGGAGTGTAAACCCTGGTAACTGATGACTGACAATTGCAAGAATTGGATTTGTTCTCAATTAGGGTTTTACAATAGTTTCCTTATTTCTTCTCTTGGTTGATCTGCAGGGTATCAGGCGGTCTGCTGTGAAGGCTAATTTTAGCCACAAGAACAGGGTTGCCTGAGGAATAACTTGGGAATCTGGTCTTCTATGTCTTTCACCATTTTAGGTGCTTGCTCACATTCTGCCCTTTCTGGCTGTAGAGCGAGGTTTTTGTCAGGGTTTGGCATAATTTTTTGTCTGATTTTGAACTAAGATCATACTGATTGTGTAAATAATTTGGAGTGTGTCTTCCTTTGGTTGTACCTCCACTAAATTAAGATAATACAAATTGTGTAAATAATTTGCACTGTGTCTTCCTTTGGTTGTTCCTCCACTAAATTATCGTGTATGAGAGAGGAACCCATGGATTTCTATGCTCTCTGGTTAGATTGTTTTATATATATGCATACTGGAGGTCTTGCATTAAACTAGTGCAAACTCATCTCCTCTGTTGATATTATATACATTGCAACTTTGATATTACAGGAACATCACTGCTTTTTGCTACTAATGAGAAAATTCAACTATTTTGATTCATTGTAATGTACGGTTCAAAATGCACGCTTAGAAATTGACTCATTGTAATGTACGGTTCAAAATCCTGGTATGAAATCTACATGATAAAATACACTTAAAAATTGTTAGAGATATACAGTATACACTTCAAAATTGTTAGAGATGTACAGTAAAGGACTGGAATGTCCCTTTAGATTCAATTTATTGTTTTTATTGAAGAATTATTTACTTGATGCATATAAAAATAAAAGACAATGTTTAATTTAAAAAATATATTTATTTTGTTTAATTTAAAAAAAAGTTATATAATAATATAATTATCTTTTAATATTAATATGAAGGACCGAAGACCCGAACCCCAAAAGATATCAATTAATGAAAATTGCAAATTGAATATTATTTTAAATTTTCAATTATTATTTAATATAAAATTATTATAATACTTTTAAATCTATGTATCCCAGTTTATCTGTACCAGGAGCAGTATAACCAACAGTAAAAGCAAGCAAAGGGAGGCTACCAACAATAAAAGCAAGCAAAGGGAGGCCTCGAGGAATAAATTTCTGAGAAAATCCCTATTCGGTTTATCTGTAACGGGAGCAGTATAACCAACAGTAAAAGCAAGCAAAGGGAGGCCTGGAGGAGCTATATGGGTGCGATGATTGTTGCTAATAATTAGGTCCAAACCGAAGTCACCCAAGATAAGATGGGGTTCCAAATGTTCGTCCAAAAGTATGTTGGTAGGCTTTACATCGCAGTGAACGATAAATTGCTGCAGCCGTGATGAAGGTTCTCCAACGCAGAAGCTTCGCTATTGCGTTGGAGTACAAATATGCTATTGAATGCCTTGTATACCGTTGAGAGTGTTTGTTTTATATGGTTTGTGTGATATGTTGGATTATCCTTTTTTTCATTTTTATAGACTCTAGCAGTTCAAATTTTATATGTACAAATATTGAATGCCTTCTATATCTTTACAAGACCAGGGGAAGATGTACCAAAATATTAGATGAACCACTATTAGGGTGATCAGTCTGGCCACATAGTAGTCTCAATGCCACCACCATGTGGAATCCCCCAGGTGACCGTTGGGGGAATCTACTGACTTTGGTTTTAACCTATGGCCTCTTGAGCTGTAACCTGCCTTGTGCTGTGGTTCAACCAAATGAGCTTATAACCCTTATGGCAGGGTCGTTTTGTGTTCAGAGCTGCTTACCCACTTTTCTTAATGATATGCATTAACAAATATTTGACTTGGGCGAGCTATAATCCTTGTGGCAGAGTTGTTATGTATGTCTATGCTCAGAGCGGCTTATCCACTTTTATTGATAATATGCATTGACAAACATTGTGTGGTTGCAGGTTTGAGACGTCCCTTTCTTGCATAAATTGGACATATCAAATTAGCCATGTATGCTGGTTGAAAGACAAAAATATACGTATCAATGGTACTCATAAGTAATTTGAAAGTTCAGTTTATATTCCTATTGCTATTTAATGCAGTACTAAGTGCACGTTTCAACATACCATGTTTGTACATGCTATGAACTGTCAACCTAATGTTAGTTATACTGTATTAATATCTTGAAATTGTTCTCAGAAACTCTTTTGAGCTAGCTGTGAAACTACTTGGAAAGTCTATATGGCAGGCCGTGATAGATTTGTAAGTATCACTTATTGTATTGTTCAATCAAAGTCACTTGGCTTTTATTGCTAAACTGGTTTTGAGTTTTGCTCTGTCTTTGAAAAAGTGTAACAATGCGCATTTGATAATTTTCAGGACTTCTATAGGAAGAACAGAGATTATTCAAATATTTTAGATGAAGATGTTGAACCAGAAGAAATGGAAGAGGGAGAAGAGGAAGAAGAGTATGAAGAGGAGGATGATCAGGAGGAAGGACAGTATGAGAAGTCAGAACCAGAAGAAGATCCTGTTGCGGTCAGGGAACGCCAGGAGTATTTACAGAGGAGAGAAAAATTAAAAGAAGTTGAGCGGCAGAAACTGAAGCAAAAGCTTTCTGATCAATTTTATTTGGAAAATGATCAAAAGAAAAAGCTCTCAAACAATGATGAGGAGTAAGCTTAAACAGTGTGCTTGGATTTTCGTGTTTGTATGAAGGATTCTAGTGTTTTTCAGAATCTAGCTTACATTGTAATGAAAAGTTCCTTTATTGCAGTTATGGTTCTTTCTTTGGCCCTTCTGAAATAGTGGTTGCCAGAAGAGTTATTGTAGAAACACGTGCAAGGAAAGAAGCTAATTGTATTGCAGCTAAGGTTTCCAAGGAGGACCCAAAAGTATTTTGCAGAACTCTCCTTGCTTTTGCTTATGAACATATACAAAAAGTTTTTAGATGTTGGTTTTGCTTTTTCGCATTTACCTTTAATTCTGATTTGTGTCACAGTGAGTTTGTGGCTTTTCACTGATTTTTTTTGCATGTCGGTTCTAGGATATATCTGAACCTGAATCGCATACAGACTTTGAAGAAAAAGAACCACGTCCACGCAAGGTTGTTGATGAGGTATAGAAGAGAACTAGAACACAGTCATAACTCTTAGATTTTAGTGTGTCTGTTGTGTTAAACTGTTTTTAAAGGCAAGTCTAAGATTTATTGCATTCCCAGAGGCAAACAGCTATTGTATGGTTTGTGTAAAAGTCTTTTCGCACAAAATTTGTTTATGCCTGTATTTACTAGAGGATCTCTCTTGCAGACCAAGACAAAAGCACAGCAATTAAAAGCAACGAGGGACTATTCCTTCCTCTTTTCTGATAATGCTGAAATTCCTGTTCCTGATAAAGGGTCCACATCTGATCTTAATTCTGTAACGAAATCCATACCGGGTAAGTTCAGTTTTATAATTATTGAGATTAACCTGCTGTTTTTGGCTTAAGCATTTTTAAAGAATCACTGAAATAATTGACTTTTACAGATAATGCTCAGAAAAAACAACCAATTGGGAAAAATTCAGTTGGGGCATTAAAGAAACCTGTAGTATCCAGTAAGCCAGTCTCCTCTTCCAAGGAATTTAAAGGCATTGTAAACCCTTCCGGACAAATGTCTATCAAGCCTGGTTCACGAACAATATCTCCGCAATCCAATCTGAAAGGATCATCTAATGCAAAGAATCAGGCAGGCAAGCAGGCATCTGGATCAGGGCGTTCTGTTATGCAGACCAATGGTTCCTTGTGTCAACCCGGGAGGAACGGAACAAAGACTGTAAATTCTGGGAGTAATGGTGTGAAGGGTGTAAACTCAGATACTATTAAGAAGAAGGAACCTTTATTAAATGCTAGTAAAAGTGGGAAGGATCAAAAGCGTTTATCAGGCTCTCAGCCTACAAGTATGCAGAAGATTGTTCCTATAAAGGCTCCATCGCAAACATTCCAAGTGGAGCAAAGAAAGCCTACAGTAATGGCGAAGTCGTTGTCCAAACCAGTGCAAAAGATGGAGACAAAACTTCCACCCAAACCAACACCAAAACCAGCACCAAGACCGCCACCGAAACTACTGCCAAAGTCTCAGGTTTGACCAATTCCGTCACAGTTTTGAACTTCTTTGTTTGAGCATTCTGCATTTCATTTCAATGTCTGTCTGATTGCAATTTTGTAACTTAATTTCTTTGCCTTACAGGTAAAGCCTGCAAAAGCCCCCTTGTCTCGTGAATCGCATTATGATCGACCCAAGAAGAGGAGGCCTCTAGATGATGACTATGATCTTGAAGATGGTGGCAATGTTAGTAGCATGATCAGACAGATGTTTGGGTAATATCTTACCTTTCCTTGAAGAAATACTACTAACATGATTGAAATCTGGCCTTTGGTACTGTGGTTTTATGAAATTGTGTGCTTGGCTTTCATATATGTGATCCTAACGAGTGCTTAATACTTTCAGCTATAATCCAAACAAGTATAGTGATATGGATGATGAAGATGACCGTGACATGGAGGTTGGATTTAGTAGAATACTAGCTGAAGAGAGAAGAAGGTAATATTTAGTTCCATTCTTTACGGAGTAGATTAGTTTCATTTTTTATTTCTTAGAGGGGCAGTTTACTTTTCTACATGTAAATTTATTTGTTGCTAAAGAAGCATTCAAACGTGGTATTAAAGTGTGTTTTTCATGGTTACATTTGCAGTGAAAGAATTGCTAGGGAGGAAGATGAAAGGGAGTTGGCATTAATTGAGGCAGAAGAAAGGGCAGAGAGGGAGAGAGCACTGAAGAGACGAAAATTGCAAAGAAAATAGTCGTGGAGCAACACAAAATGAATACGACTATTTTCTGTGGCCTAAAAATTTCTTGGCATGTTTGAAACAGGTCAGGGATTCTTTTACAGAGGACATGAATCTGGGAAGGATGTCTGTTCTTTCTGTGAAGCATTAGAGAGTCGATTTGATGAAAAGCAGATACCATACATACGGATTACCTATCTATGGTCCTTGCATGAGAGATTATTAAGATTGCTGGGCCATCTGTCTTGAAATTGGTGGTAACCCTGTGGGTTCATTTGTATAATCCTTGTATGGAAGGGAAACAGACATCATCCGGTACTGTGGTTGCAGAATTATGGATGGGGGATTGTATGTTTGCTATTGCTTTGTTTTTTCATTGTAAACCAGTCATTGGTCTGGTTGATTTAGTTCCCACAGCAAACATTACCTTAATGTTTTAAGGTCGAGACAATTCTTAATGCAGTTTTGAGGCAATACTACATTCTAAACGTATTGTTGATCAGAGCTGGCTATTGAGCACTTGACATTGCATTTGGAGTGTAATTACAACTCCAATGTGCAGGACCTGGTAATTTGTAAATTCCAAAGAATATATTGCTTCTGTTTATGTGCATTGAACTACAGGTCCATTATCTGAATTGTACAGGAAATGTGTCTGAAGACAACGTTTCTATTTTATGGAGAAAATCTCAAATGTACACCAGGGCCATTGTTTTCTTTGCCAGCATAATTTTATATTTTAGTCTGTTTCTTTAATTAAAACGGACTTTGGAAACATGTCAAATTAACCACAAATTTTGGGTAAATATGAAATTCTGAAAGCTATTTTTAACATGGAAGATGCTGAATCAAAAATTTGACGACATAGATACTAGGAGAACATTTAATTCATTAAGTAATAATAATATTCCCAAAATAGATTATTTACTATAAGAGGAAATAAGCTTGTCAAAATTGATGAAGATTAGCAGAGATGTGCCTGGGATATTGTACTAAATTACAGGTCCAAAATATGAATTGTACAGGAAAAATGTGTCTGAAGACAACGTTTCTATTTTATGGAGAAAAGCTAAAATGTACAGGGCCATTGTTTTCGTTGCCAACATTTTATATTTTATCGTGCTCCTTTAATGAGAATAGACTTTGTAAATATGTCAAATCTGAAAGCTATTTTTAACATGAAAAATGCTAGATGGAAAAAATGGAAAACTGTGTAATAAGAATCACATGACATCGACTTGCTACATACATATTTAATTCATTATGGAAATAATAATAATATTCCCTAAACAGGTTATTTACAATAGGAGGATAGAAAGTTTGTCAAACCTGAAAAGAATTAACAGAGATGTGCCAAGGATATTTTGTACTAAACTCGATGGGGAATAATAATCAAATGGTGCAATGACTACTAGATGGGGTATAACAGTCAAAGATTATATGGGGATGAAAAAGTGTTGGTCAGGGTAGTTTCAATAATAAACAAGGGAAGCTGCAGGGCAGCAAGTCACTGCCATGAGTGGGGCTGGGAAAAGAATGAGCAGGATGCACTTGACGTATTGGGATTATCACATAGAATGAATTTTGGATCATTTGCCAGCACTATTCAGCTCTTCCTAAGTCCTCCCTTGTGCAATACTCGTGTGTAAAAGTTCTTTAACCCCTAGCAAAAAATGGCACCTAGAACTCAAATCGGATCCCCAACTGTAGGGACAAAAGCACAGAATCTCGGCTGAAAGTGAAAAATGTGGATGGAAGTTTCAAACTTTCACCCAATTTGCAGGCGTAAAAGCACATATGTCAATAATTTCGATGTAATATTTACACTTTGGAGTATATTCTCTGCACGGTCCTTTGTACGAAACCCAAGGTTCTTGTTAAGCCCATGCCTTACATTATCACCGTCAAGAACATAAATGAGCTTTCCTCTAGAGTGTAATATATGACTTAGTGTGCAAGCCAATGTGTTCTTGAGCTTTCCTCTAGAGTGTAATATATGACTTAGTGTGCAAGCCAATGTACTTTTGTCTGCATTGTTTTTGTATTATTTTTCCTCTAGAGTAACAAAGAACACACGTGAAAGGGCCGAAAGCCCCAGAGGGCAAGCAAGATACATAAAACACCTCATATCATGTCAATCCGCAAAAGTGATGGAGGTTGGGTTGTTAAGGGCTGTTTTAGGAGGGCGGAAGGTGAATTGCACATGCTCTTTGAAATGGCTATCCAAGCCTCTAACATTTCAACTTTATTGAAAAGGCCATCCAAGCCTCCAACATTTCAACTTTATCGAAGAGTAGATTCCGGCGGTGCTAGACCACCACCACACGTTCCCAGGGATGGCATAAAAAATAGTGCATCTTTTCAACTTTATCGAAGAGTAGATTCTCCAACTTTTCAACTTTATCGAAGAGTAGATTCCGACAGCGCTAGACCACCACCACATGTTCCCAGGGATGGCATAAAAAATAGTGCATCTTTTCAACTTTATCGAAGAGTAGATTCTGGTGGCGCTAGACCACCACCACACGTTCCCCAACTTGTCAACTTTATCGAAGAGTAGATTCCGGCGGCGCTAGACCACCACCACATGTTCCCCGGGAAGGCATAAAAAATAGTGCATCTTTTCAACTTTATCGAAGAGTAGATTCTGGTGGCGCTAGACCACCACCACACGTTCTGAGGGATGGCATTAAAAATAGTGCATCTAGTTTAGTGTCGCGATAAGCTTTGTCTTGCCTCACACGCTCTGCAGTAGCCAGGGTATCCATAATTATCTTGATGAGGTCTCGACAATGATCCATGCTGCATGTTTGTTGCCACTCCCTCACGAGCAGAGCCCCCTTAGTGGTGGCTTCTCATGGTGTGGCCACCTCTACCACCAATTGAAATTCTCGGGCCTATGCCTTTACGAACCTCTGAACCATCTTTGCAATTGCCGCTAGATCTTCCTCCCCCACGGCGTGCTGAAGTCAATGAACCACCACATCCTGCATGTTTTCCACTGGATGTCAGCGCCATCAGGGATTGGCTGTCATCACCCACAAGGTTTGCCAAATTAGGCTTCGGATGGGATGACTTGTGCAAAATGTGAGGTGCCAGCGTCATTCCAATTCACCATAAAACACTGATCGAAAGAGCCAATGGAGGGCTTCCCTTCTTCCACCACCAAGACTATCTAGCTACTATCCGAGCCGAGAGCTATTGGGCACTCGGTCTCATCACCAACAACACAGAACCACAGACGTGTGAGGGGAAAATGTTGCCTGCCACTCAGTTTTCCACCCGCGGTGCACTACGACACCAGGGCAAAATTACCCTAGCTGAAGAACCAGTGAGGGCACCAAGAACCGAGTCTCTCCACGCTTGAACACGTACCTCCCTACCCCAATTGCTCAGCGAAAGAATTCCCCACCCTTTGTTGAACCACTTTTGCTCCAGGATAAATGAATTATCCCATTGGTTGCTTTGACTCACTAAATGTATGGGCAAGCTTAACCAATACTTCACCAGGTTATACCCTCATGGGAGCCGGAAGGATCGTTGATGGTAAATCCGCCACCTTTCCCACACCAGTCTTGCTCGCGACTTAGCAATTTTCCTCTCCAACATCACACACTAGGGGCTGTAATAACACAATCCACCATTCAAGGTTTTGAAATTGACCCAGGCCCTATCTGGGATATAACAAGTGTCCTCCCTGGCCATGAACGCTCATCTAACTTCACCACCCTCAAACGCACCCTTCGAGCGAATGTTTCACACACTCAAGGTTTAGTGCCCTCGATCTCAAGGTACTTGGAGAAGGCTTGGGGGTAGGTCCTCATCCCTGCATCCACGTGCCCATCAACAATACCTATGCGGTCTTTTGGGGCTTGCAATCACGTCATTCAACACCCCGATCAGGGAGACCTCCTTTGAGGCCACAATTTTGATAAACTCTTCTAGAATACCCCTTGGGGCGGAGTGGGCATCCACTGACAAAACCCTGACCTTGGTGACCACTACCCCAATTGGTGAGCTTATTTGTTGCTTTGTTCCCTCCCGATCTACATGTTCGGCAATGATATAATCAGGGGAGGAGATTCTTGACATGATCTTCTCCCCAATGTATTTCTAGCGCCAACTCTTGATCACCTTCTCTAGGGGGGGTCCATGAATTAGTTTTTGCAACATTGATATGGCAATTTTTGAATCACCTATGTTTGTAGAGTTAACACTCCTTGCCCAACAACTGTTTGAAGTCCTTTTACCAATGCCAAGAATTCAACCATAGTGTTAGTGGCGCTGCGACATGATTATGACACGCCCCTTGTCGTCTCCAATGACTCCTCTGATTCATGTCGAACCTGGATTCCCTTTGGAAGCGCCATCAAAATTAAGTTTGTGGAATCCTTTTGGACAGGGGGGCGAAGGGGGTTTGGCGAACGCTCTTGCATATGTTGAATGTTCGTCGATCTTGCAATGATGGCCCCTTGGGCTAATTCTAACGCTACCGGGATTCTCTGTTCACTGCCTTCTGCTTTCCAGTCCTCTTTTGTCCACCGACCTATGGAGATGGTTTCTTTGATGTTTCGCATGATTTTTTGACCATATCTGATTGGTTGGTAGACTTTCCGAGTCCAATGCTAGACGGTTCCTTGCTTTCTAGATATTTCGGAGGACGAAGCCTTGACAGAGACACCACGCCCTATTAACGATGGGATTTTTGAAGAGCTGCCAGCGCCATGCCTGCATAGATTCAACAAAGCTATTCAACGACTTGTTGCATACCCCAAATAGAGATGCAACCTGATCCCATAGAGCTTGGGCCTTTGCGCAAGACTTTAGAAGATGATCTGTTGTTTCCTTTTCAGTTGCGTAGAGAGGGCATTTAGATGGGCCAAAAAACCTGTTGGAAATAAAACTGAGAGGGGGCGTGAATCAGTGTTTACAGTTCAATAATTTTTCATTTCCCAAACAGATTTATATACTCTACTTTTGTGAAGTGAACTTGCTTGTACACGCCACTGTGATTAGAAAAACTAGTGTATACCTGATTTAGTGAATTTATCATGTGTTGAACCTTAATCAGTGCATCAATAACTTGTTAAACAATGCAATGAAAATATAATAAACCATCACACATAAGCAACGCACATGAACACCAAGATTTAAGGTGGAAACCCGATGCTGGAGATAAACCACTTGATGTTGTCGTCTCTGTCTTCTTTTATATTAAGAAAATCTGTTTACAATCTTCTACTGGTGCAGACTCATACCAGTGCGCAAGCACCCACCTGCAGAAGGCTACAACCTTCTGTGGTTTTCCAACTTCTGTTGGAAGGGAGCTACAACTCCCTAGCTCTTGTACTAGCCAATGTGTTTACTAGTACGTAGGCACTGGCCTACAAAAGGCTACGACCTTTTCTCTTCCTTTGGGGACCATGTTTCATAAATTTTCAAACTGGATGCTCCTGGTACACAAGCGTAAAAATGAAGGTCTTGTTTCATCAAATTTTCACACTGGACCCATCAAAAACTTCGAAACTCAAACTGCATCAACCAACAATCAGTTAATTTGAACAATTAGATCACTGTCACCAGAACACTATGTTGAAGCCAGAATCATTCAGAACCAGTTGTAATCTCAAAAACCATGCATCATAATGTATACGCTACTTTACTGAAACCAATTTGCGTGTATATGCTATTTCTTTTAACCAAACTTGTGTATACCCTCAAAACTACTGAAACATAGAACTTCTGAATCAAGTCTGTACCAACCAACAATATATTGAACATCTTTTGTCAATTTACAGAGTTTTACACAGTGAATAGTAGAGATAACCCTTTTTTACTTAGACAATCAATCAATCAAAGACCAAACTTCTTATGCATTCAGTTTTACATTCAGATCTAAGAAGGTTTCATTGATATACAACAGTAAAACAACAGAACTGATCAAATAGATAAGTCAAATTTGAAGAATAGGTTTTTCTTTTGTATATGCTACTTGGAAGAGTAGAACTTGCGTGTATACGCGCTTTTACCGAGATGAACCAGCGTATAGATCTGCAAATATTAACTCATAACTTCGCTGCGATTCCAGACTTTAGAGAAACCTAGATCATGACATTTAAATAATAAAATAGGTGTACACAATTAGAGCTAGCCCAAGCAATATCAGATCATTCAATGATAAGTCATTTTAGGTCTCATGATCTTAATCCAACATTGAATTCAAGGTGCACATAATATTTCAGATCAAATCACAAACACAACGCCTGCAACATAAAATATACTTCAGATAGAAGTATCCCTGAGAAAACTCTTTTACTTGCACACGCTGGCCTTATGATCTTCTCATCCTTATATAGTTTCAGGGTTTTTTCAATACCTCGGACCAAAACCACCTAGGACTCGTGGTATTCTTGGATGGGATCAAATAGTCGTTACTCTTCTCAATATTGTGGGCGAATACCATGGTATTGACCCTTGGTATTCTTTGCTCTTGATTTTCCAACATATACACGCTTTTCTTCTTGTGAAAGTGCATGTATACGTATACGCTCTTTTTGTTCTGTGAACCAACATGTATACGTTGTTTTGACTAAGTGGACCAACGTACATATCTTAAATTGTTCTACACCATCTTTTTCCTTCAACTTCTTTATTCTGATCAGTGGACCTTAGTTCTATCTACCCGTTCTTCTGTATCAATGCCCTATTACATCTAGATAGACCTCTTACACTGTGAGTTTCATTTCATCAAAAACTGAATTGATCTGTGAATGAGTTGCCATCAAGGACAACGCTTGTATTATAATGCCAACAATCTCCCCCTTTGGACTTGATGACAACCATGATGGTGTTAATCACTGCAAGTTGTAGAAACTGTTAGAGATAACATGTAACACCAACACCAAAATAATTTCCCCCTTTGACATCAAAGGCAAAGCGCAGACCAACCTACTATCCTTCTTTGATATACATTATGTTGTCTATGCTCCCCCTGAGTACATGCAAAGTCTGCAGAGATATGTTTCAAAATAATGACAGACTCTAGAACTCCACTGAGTATGACCTCCCTAAGACCAATGACTCATACATACATCAATTACCCAACCAAGTGGGGATACACCACATTTGACTCATCCACCCAACCAAGTGGGGATATATCAATTGTTTATACATGACAAAAATACAACAATTATTACAGCATCCATCCCATGAATAGTGGGGAAACAAATTACATCATATGTCCAATAAGACTCATTCAAATATAGATTATGATAGAAGGAGTCCTATCACCCCCTAGATATTTACATGACTTATGCAACAAATGATATAAATATCTGAAACCATAGTTGAACTCAGCGACCATAATACCAACAATGCAGAATGCGTGTGAAGGCTAAAGCTCCCCCTGAACCTGTGCATAGTCAACAAGCCATTCATCAAGGCATCTTTGTCAGTGAGATAAAAATCAATGAACAAAGCATATCGTCAAACTGTAATCATCAATATTAGATAGAGCACCCATATCAAAGTCTGTCCCACTGTTTCTCTGTTAGAAAAACATATACGCTACTTCAGCCATAAAAAAACCAGTGTATATGCGACTATACTTCATGAAACCTGCGTATAATAAGCTTCCTCTAAAAACCGAAATTAACAGAGGGATGATGCAACAACTACTCCCAACGTTTTGTAAGGTAGGGAATATCCTAGTGCTTCCCCTACCTCCTATTCCTGGTTGAAGCGATACATCCATACCATAACTAAGTAGGTAATCTGAAGCCCGCCCATGCAACAATGAATCCTCCATAGGGCAGTTCCGATCCAACGATACAACCCGATCCATACCTCATCTTCAGCAACCCCAAAGCAAGAAGCATGAATCTAACCACCCATGAAGCATCAACCTCATTCCCCTTCCCTTCCCTTCCCTTCCTTTCCTCTCAAGCCCCCTCCCCTAATCAACTCATAAGCCAAGATGAAGCTAAGCATGTATTAAGCCAAGCCCGGATTCATCAGCATGAACCAATCCTCGTCTACCCGGACCAAGCTCATGCCCCCTAATCTTAACCCTTAAGCTCATGGATGGAGATAATGAAGCTAAAGCAAGATACCAATTCTTCCCCAAAAGCTCATCAAGCCTTCAGCAAGATGTCTACATGTTTTCAAGTCTATCAAAGAGTTGGGTATAACACCCAAAGAAGAGAGTCTAAGAGGCCTAAGGAGATCTCTCAAAGTAGAATATCATATTTGATCCAAAGTATAAGGTAGGTAGGCCAACACGAAACCAATTCCCTGAACATATCAAGCATAAGTGGTCGTAGCAGGACCAACGCTCTCTATATTCCCCCCTTCCAATACCGTAAACTCCACGATGTGTGTATCTCCACGACTCATTTCTTCTTGTCGATCACTAAATGGTTGGTTGTTTTCTCGTGAAGCAAGGAAGGTAACATAAGGGTCTAGAACATCAAATAAAAAAGGGAGTGGTGTAAGGAGGAAGGGAGGAGTTCCACCCAAGCATAGAACACCATTTCCTGACCATATCAAGCAGTGTCCGTAGCAGTACCGGCTATGCCTACTGGATTCCCTGACCACCATATCGTGCACCATACTATGTCTCTATATCCACGACTCATTTAGTCCCCCCCAATCGCTGTCACTGTCTGCTTAGTTGGTTGAGTGACAAATAAGTAGAACGATAAAAGGACCAAGGCTCAAGCGACTCAAGGGCGGTTTTTTGTGTAAGGAAAGAGGCGATGGCCTACAACGAACCACCCAAAATGAGCAATGAAAAGGGTATTTGTCTAATGTCCAAGCAACAATAAGGGTTCGGTGTTCATGAGCGGGGGTTCATTATTAATTAAGGGTCATTCCTTCCTTTCTTTTCTTTCAACCAGGGCTGATTAATTTGATCTTAGTAGTGTATAATGGACCACCCATAAGGACCACTATTCGCATAATTCCAAGCAATTTGCGTATGATTTCCAGTGTCATTCAGCCGATGCCGATGCTCATCCAATACGAGACCTAACGTAACCCCTTCCAATACAGAGCTAATTGAATGTCCATCCATAAAGCTCTCTAACTCGTACCGTTCTACCAATAAGGCTCCTACGGGGTGGCGTGAAGTTTCTTTGGTTGTGTTATTGTTGAACGATTTGGTAGACCGATTTCTCATACCAGACAAGACCTAAATTGACCTCTCACCCTGTAGTTAAGCCCACCCCGTAGATGCTGTCTTGTGGAGTTTTGTTTGTTTAGACCCCGGCCAGTTCATAGTTCCCGTATCACTCGCTCTTGGCCATGTACCATACCTTTTGTTATCGTACATGCCCTGACCTGTACCTATACCTTTGTTACCATACCAGAGCTTTTCACTGGACCAGATTATCAAGATCTCCCCTACAGGGCTATTGGTGTAATAATCATTGTTTCTCTTTGTTTTCCATTTGAGTCAATAACCTGACTCAAAGGTCAACGAAGACGAGCGAACCCCCAACAATTCCCCGCCAGGGAGTGAGTGTCGTATTGTAGTATGACCATCTTAGAGCTATAGCCAAACTTCATTTTGAGTGTGGTTGACATAGTAGCTCAAATTAGAAAGTAGGGAAAGTAAGTAAGATGAAAAGATTTTCCAAGGCAGTTTCAATCTACCAAAGAAATCAGATGCATGCATAGGGTCAAAAAGCTTAGTGTGACGCTGTTCCCAAGGATCATTTTGAAGATTTTTCCATAGGTGTGATGTAGAGTTTGTAGAAGTTGAGAAATATTGATATGAGTATCTAAGGTGTGCGGTACAAAACTACCATTATCTATGAGATTCTGCCATTTCTTCATTTTCTTTTCTTTTCCCAAACCCATTTTCTGAAATGAGAGCACCAAAAACAAAGTGTTTGTAGCAGCATGATCTCGATGAAAATGAAATTGTCATACTTTGAACAGTTCAAAAAAGAGAGAAAGTATAGCTCCATTGGTTCAAAAAGGTGAAAAGAATACATAGTACCCACCATATCACCATCCTAAGCAACGTTGTTTCAATCTTAGTTCATTCATGAATCCGTAAGGCCAAGGCTTCAATGCTATTCAACCCTTGTCCAGTGAAAGTAAGGGTTAGCGTAGGAGGAAGTCCCATCAAGGTAAGCCGTAGTAACCCAGCGCAAGCCCAAGCGAAGGTATAGGTATGAGCAAAAAGCAGCAGCAGAGGCAGTTCCAGTCTCATTCCCAGTCCTAGCAGCATGATTCTTCTTCCTAGTATCATCATTCTTCCTAGCATTCCCAGCAGCTTCGAACATGATAATTTGCGAGAGCATTCCTCTAAGCAGTAGAAATGATGATTCAGACATGATATTTTTCCCATCAGCGAAAAAACTGGCATAATTTGGCATCAGTGTCACGAGGGTTGTAGGCAAATAGCTTCCTTGCATGGTAAGGTGACCAAAGCAAGCGATGTAAATGAACCTCGGTCGTTTGCCTGACTCTCGGTCCTGACTAACCTACCTGACTGTACCATCCCGGATAAGACCTAACCAGACACGCTGCTATCTTTCTTTAGCCAGGTCCTACTCAAAGTGGCGTTGTTTCATATTTTGTGGATGGATGAAGCCTCTACTACTACCTTAATGGGGAAGCAGTATCCGTCCATCCCTCCTTGCGCCTAGCGTTAGCGCCAATTGACTTGCGCTATGATCCTAACTACCCAGACCTAATAGGCTACTGTACCCATATAATGCCTGAGCAAACCTTATGATGACTATATTGTACATTACCCGTATGACACGCACCCTGACTTTGTTACAATCGGCCTGACTAACCTGACCAAGCCTTGATATAAGTGTTGGTACCTTAGTTCCTAACTGGAGAAGATGGGTCCCCACCCCATCGAGATAAGACCAGCGGAGCTGACCCCGCCATACAATACCATACCGTAGGAGATTGAATGAATTCTTCCTCGGTCGGCCGATAATGTTTGAAATTCAAAGGCCCCTTTCAAAGAGGTAGTAAGGTAAACCGAGCTTCCCTAATAAGTCAATTTGTTCCCAGCAGGAGGCGAGCGTCGTAGTACTTCAGTAGGTTCCTACCCAAGACGTAGGTGTTTTCATAGGCATAGAAACCAAAGGCTTCTTGTCAGAGTATTTCTTATACTAAGGTGTTGACCAGGGCAGATTCAAAGTCTAATTTTTCACTAGATTTTCCAATCATTGCATGAGTTTCCAAAGTATTAGGTGCATCCCATTATATATAATATGATGAAAATTTGTGAATTGGTCCAAGTGACTCCTTTCTCAATTGCCTTTGTCCGCGTCAAAAAGAAAATAATGACTATGGTATCCCTTTCTTGCTGTCTAGCTTGCCGCGAATATCCAATAAAGAGAATCTTAGCTTCTTTCAATAGCGTAGAAGGCTCAAAGCAAAGCGTGGTAGTACCCTTGTGCATTCATCTAGCCAAATGTTACATATAAATGTCCAGAAATGGCAATATTTCTCATCAAAAGTGTCTTTTATTTCCCGCGATGAGGTGAGCCCGACCCCTAAAAAGGATTTCAATCAAGAATGTGAAATTAGAGCGATTTGTGTCATTGGTATCTATAAAGATGAGTTGGTGGTTGCTCATGACGTTGTAGCTTATAAAAAAGTGTATCATAGGTGTGGTAAATCACCTTATCTATGAGCCCATTTTGGTGTTTTTCGTTCCGTAATTCCTTCCCGGCATTATTAGAACTGACATAATGATTCCCAGGAGCCCCACCACAAGCAACAAAACGACAAGCCTAAATCCCAACATCATTTGGACACAGTCATTTCCATCAGCATAATTTGAACCGGCGACAGTGCCAGAGCACTACGTCTTATTCCCAAGAGTAGACAGGGGCTTTCAAGGGATCGGCTATGATTTCGGGCTTTAACCAAGCTCACTGCTATCTTTTTGTTTTGAAGCTTCTATGAAAAGGAAGGTAGGTCTCCAGGGTCACAGTTAATGCGGTGCCAGGCTCAAGGGGTAGGGGATTGATAGGGATCTGCTGCCATCAAGCGATATGGCTAAGGGTCTATCCAGTGGGCTCAAGGTTCCCCCCCCCCCATCAAGGGAATAGGCTAAAGGTCAAGGGCTTTCAACCAAGGTAGATATAGCGAAAGGGTATAGGTATGTGGCTGAAGGTTCAATCAAACCAACTCAAGGGTAATGGGTGCACTTCAAATTGGGACTGCATCACTCACCTCCCTTAATGGGACTACCAGACTAGCGTGAATACCACTCCTTGGCTAGGATGAGATGCACTACCTCCTAGCCCCTTGCGGAGGATAGCCCCCCCAGCTGAATACACATTGCGTATGAAGCTAAAGCATTGAATCATAATATATAACACTTCATCATTATTCCTTCCATCCATCTAAGTAAGGTAGGGTCTTGATCCGATAGGCAAGAGTTGGTTATCTAGTAAGGGGGAAAGCCAGGAGAGATAGAAAATGGATGGGTTGAGTTCTTGGATTGAAAGAGGAAGGCAAAGCTAAGCTTGACTAGCTGTGTTCTGTGAAGCTCGCCCCTTTAAGGGGGCTCTCCGAACCAAGGCCTCCGGGAATCAATTGGTCTTTATTACTTATTCTCTTTAAGGGCGGGCTATCCTTACCATATCTTTCTTTCCTGACCGTAAGAGCTATCTTTCCAATTTCTTTCCTGCCTGTAAGGGCTTTCCCCTTGCCTAGATATTTGGATTGGGGAGGACTAGCTTGTAGGGATCGCTGAAACTATGCTACTGGAAAGAATAGAATGGGTGAAACTCTCTAATGGATAGGATAGATTGATTTGGCTGGGAAGGGGGGAGGAGTGTAACCCTTCATAGCTAGATTGATTAATTGAACTTTATAGTAGGGCGGAAGATTCAACCCTTCTCTCTATATATTTCAAGTGGGATTATGACAAGCGAGTAGGTAGATACCCTGTGTTTTCTACCCTTTTTCATTCTTTCTATAGGAATTGGCTGATTGATTGATGAATAACCTATATCCTTCCCCATTCATTTCATTCGTCGCGAGTTGGGTCAATGAGGAAGGAGTCCAGGGTTCCTAATCGGTAAGGGGGGATTGACATAGTTTCCCACGGATGTGGAGATATATGGGTCACAACTCCCACTTCGTGGATCCTGCTTCTAGTTACGGAAAGACAGAAGGGAAGGTGTGATTCCCAGTGATAGAGAATAGAGTCCCATAAAACCAATCTTCATTTCTGGATTCGGGTCAATAATAGAAGGTAGATCTTGTATCAGCTTTCACCTGGGGCCACTCGAAAGATCTCATTTTCATACTCTCCGTCGATCAGTAATGTCAGGAGCAAGGGTAGCCGAACTAGCTATCTTGAAATGTTCAAGCCCTTGCTTAGAGCAAGAAGTAGATTCGACCTCCCTTGACCCAATCGAATTCCAACTCTTCTCCGTTGCTGGATCGTCGTCTGGCTGACAAATGATGGTTTATCGCTATTTCCGGTTACTCCAACTCGCTTTCCGAAGAAAGAATTAGGGCTTCGTTTGTTCCAGGCTCTACCCAATTTCGCAGGAATATCTTGACGGGATAGAGCTGCTCCTATTTGATCCCAAATCACAGATTCCACCACCCAACTTAGGAACAAAGTCAAGCACAGATTCCACAGGACAGACTCAAGGACATACAAATTCCACCACCCAACCTAAGGATAGACTCAAGGACAGATGAACCCACCCAACCTGACACGGCAACAGTATGTGCGGATTCAGCCACCTAACTCTATATCATCCATTCAGCTTAGAAGAGAAGGTAGGGTAGGGAAGCCTCTCTCTCCCTCTCATGAAGCTTATAGAGGGAATAGAAAGGTTGAACTCTCTAACTCACATCACAAAGCTAGAGACAAAGCCAGCCAGTTACTACCCCCCCACCTCGCTAGCCAGTAGCAAGCCAGAGAGACAGCTAGCTAGCTATTGCCTATTTAACCAACATTGCCAGAAAGAAAGCCAGAGGGTTGGTCCCATCCATCTCTACCCACACTCAATGTTATAACAAACCAATTCTATGACCATGTTTCAGGCATTCGAACCTACCTTTCCTTGATGACCAATTCGGTAGTTCCAAGTCATCCAGATCTTCTTTTTGAACTTTTTCTTAAGGATTAGATAAGACAGTAAGAAATAAAGGTAAGGGAATACAACCCCGAAGGGGCATCTACTAGCTGTTAGAAAGGAAGGTAAGAAAGAATAGTAAGACATATTAGATAGATAGTAAGAAGACTAGTAAGAAAGGCTTAACTAGTTCTGACTGGACTAGAGAATGGACTCTAAGACTGGACGACAAAAGGTTGGACGGCAAGGAGGTAAGGAGGTAAGGACAAAGAGAAGCTTTATTTCTAGACCATACTAGCTTAGATAGGACAAGACATACTCTTCTACTGTACTAGTATTGGACTAAAAGAGGGAGGTTGTTTTGTCCTTATAGAGCTAGATGGCAAAACGTTAGACGACAAGGAGGTAGGGACTAAGACAGACTACTTGACTGGACTAAGAGAGGCACTGGACTAACTAGTCTGTTATTCTTATATCTAGTGATCGTACTAAGAAAGCTACTAGAATATATATTGACCTAACTAGAGAGGGTAATCAATACTAAGAGTATGGAAATAGAGTCTAGTATACTTCTATATAAATTCTAGAGGTAGGAAAGAAAGAATAATAGACTGACTAAGAAAGACAGACATATAGGTACTTATACCCGACTGAAGGGAGGCACAAAAAGGAAGGTTGTATGATTTGAATAATAAGGTTTGGAATAAGAAATCATTTATACTCTCACCATCTTATTTTGCTAGATTCTCCCAATGTATAAGGAATTTTCATCCCATCTAAGGAGAAAGATGAGAACCGAGAAAGAATTCAGACTAGAGGCACAAGTGGATGGCTGTTATCTCTAGGATATGATGCTAGAACTAGGATCCGATGTGAATATTCTGCCGAATAGGTCCTAGGAAATGATGGGGAAACCAATTTACTCTCCTATTCAATTGTGTTTGGCCAACCAGTACCGCATCTTCCCTATTGGGTGGTAGGATAATGTGTGGAGGTCATCGAGATTGTGGATGAGAGGGATCCCTATCTTGCTTTATTGGGTATCGAGTGGACTTTTTACAACAACACTGTCTTTGAAGAAAGAAACTATTAGAGGTAGATAGTACCATAGTAGTACAACCTCTAGATCCTTATTAGGGCCCAAGGTACACCAAACCTACCAAAGACAATTTGAAAGATACCATTATGAATCAAATCTACAATCTAACAATAGGATGGTGATAAGAGGATCTAAACCCTACTGCAGATGGGTTAGTTAGTTCGTAGAGTATCCATTCTTTTGACAATGAATTTGAATAAGTGATGTATAATTGGTGGGGCCGTAACCATGCGATTTCCACTCAACAGTGTGTTTCACTAAAGTTTGTTCATTGAATTGGATCTAAGCTTAGAGACCCTCCTATTTATGATGGGATTGGTAATGTAGAAGATTTCTGCTCTGGAATTTAGAGTTTTGGAAGAACAAGGAGTACCTGCGTTAGATGTGGTATTGAAGGCTACCCCTTCTCACTGGTGGGCTATGCATAAGGAGACTCTAAGCACTTGGGCCACAGTTCAACTAGCTATAGTACACAGGTTAATTCCCCCCACCCTCAACTTCAAATGTAAGGATTTTTCCTTAGCTAATGGGGAATCAATGAAGTTGGTAGAGCAGTACGAAGGGGAGAGAGACCCACCCTACAATTCACATAGAAAACTTTCTACAGAAGTGGGGGCGGGAAGGCCTTCAACATGAATATTGGGTGTATAGATTCCTGTATACCTTAAGGCCTATTCTGAGGGCTTGGTATCTTCATGAAGAGTTCAGGAAGCAGACTAAGTATGCTTCAATAACATTTTTGTGCTTCTTTTTATTATAATAGCAATACTCCTGAGATTACAACAACACTAATAGTTATAAAACCACTTTTGTTCGCAGATAAGTTGCGATATTAGTTCCTCACTGTGATATGCTCCCAACACTACAAGATGGCTAGTTTCATATATTTGGAACGACAGTTGGATGAACCACTCTGTTGTAGGAAAGTGGGGCAGGATGAAGGAGAAGATGATGATCTGGAAGAGTTGCAGCTTCTATCCTTCTAGGAGTTAGAAGGTTCAATATAAATGAAAGAAAATGGTGCAAACACATATGAGTAGCCTTATTAGCAACCTGTGAAGTTGCTCAAGATGAACATAGGAAGTTTGGCTCGAAACCCGAATCCTGCTTGACATGGTAACCAGAAACTTTTGATGGTTGTATCTTCTGTGCACAGATTATGGTAAAGATAAGCCGCTTCACTTTATGCTTACATCATATCAAGCTTGTTTCCCTTTCATTGGGGCCCTCAAGAGAGAACTGAGTGGGCCGAATGTATGTAGAAAACCCATCCCCCTGTAATGTCGTGACTGTTGCAATTTAGTTTGTGAGTGTAAGTATTGTAGTGGTTGATGATCTGTATGTATGATTGTTTCTTTACCCATTATGTAATGTTTCCACTTTTTAACACTCTGAATTAATGCATACAATTCTTTATATGTCGGATAGTTAACTACTACTGATGTGAATGTCTCAGAATGAAAGCATATAGGCTTCCTGTGCTGCATCATCACTGCCTCCATGGCATATTCACTTGCATCTGTCTCGATCTCAAACGGATGCCGAAGATCTGGCAGTGTTAGTACTAGTGTTGTACTGATCCTTTCTTTCAATGCGTCGAAGGCTTTTTGCGGTTTGCCTCCTCACTGAAACACCTGTTTCACACTTGTCAAAGCATGTAAAGGAGTTGCAATCAAAGAAAAGTTAGCAATAAACTTTCTCCAATATTGCGCTACCCCTAAGAAAATTCTAACTTCTGTAACAGTATTGGGCTTAGGCCAATTTACAATGACTTTGACCTTAGAGGGATCTATCTTCAATTCACCACCCCCTACAATATAACCCAAATAATTCAAATATGTTCTACCAAATTCACATTTTGATAGTTTTACATAGAGATTTTCTCTTTTCAAAACATCTAAAATCTGTTTTACATGCTTTACATGTTCATCCCATGTTCTACTGAAAACAAGAATATCATCTATATAGACTATTACAAAATCATCTATGAATGGTATAAATACATCATTCATGACTCGCATGAATGTCGCTGGAGCGTTAAGCCAAAAGGCATAACCATCCATTCATAGAGTCATTGCTTCATTTTGAAAGCAGTCTTTCATACATCCCATTCTACAATTTGGATCTTATGGTAGCCGCTTCACAAGTCCAATTTAGAGAAGTAAACTGCATCTTTTAATTGATATAACAAATCATCAATATGAGGAAGAGTATAATGATTCTTTATTGTGATTTTATTTAATGCTCTAAAATCAATGCACATTCTCCACGAACCGTTTTTCTTTCACACTAACACAATAGGTGATACGCACGGTGATGTGCTTGGTCGAATAAACCCTTGATTGAGCAATTCATGTACCTACTTCTTTATCTTTGCATTCTCTAGAGTTGATAACCTGTACATTCCAATGTTAGGTAGTGGAGCATTTTGATGCAAATAAATCTCATATTCTATCTCTTGCTTGGGTGGAAGCCCTTTAGGCTCTTGAAACATAATATCATAATCGGAAACAACTTTAACTAGATCTGCTTTCTGTTTAGGATTACAGTCTTGGAAAGCATCGGATTTATCAATATCCTTTGCTTTTACAATCATAAGTAAAAATTGTTTACTTGAATTTACAATTCTTTTCATCTGTCCTGAATTTATGAGAGGGAAATTATCTTTGAGTTTATGAGCCCTTACAATATATTCAATTCCATCCTTAGTGAGTTGATACTTATTTTCAGTTCGATAGAAGATAGCATTTTTATCGTACAAGTATGGAATTCCTAATACAATTCCACATATGTCCAATGGAACTATGTCTAACTCAACCTCATCTACAAACTTTGACCCAATAGCAAAACAAAGTCTACATTGTTTCGTAACTTGTAGCTTAGTTTATCACACACCCAACCTAATGGATATGGATTTTTATGAGGTTTTGTTTTTAGACCCAACTTCTTTACAATTGCTTCAGAAATCAAATTAACTTGTGACCCACTATCAAATAATGTATCAATTTTAGAATGCTTGGAAATGATTGTAATATGAAATAGCTCATTTCCTTTCCTCTCATCATTATCATTATCAACAGAATGCGAAGAAGTAATAAGTGTAGATGCTTTAGAATCTTTACCTTTTATACATGTAGCTGTAATTGTTGTCTCGTCACCTGAATTTGACCCCATGTCCTTTTGAATCGCAACAACATTCTTTCGCTCTTTACTCCTGAACTTCTTAGGCTTCAATTCTGGATGCAATGACTAGCAGTGTGCCTCATCGTGTCTTTCCTTCTCACAATGAGTGCATGAAAGTTTATCCTTCCTCATAGTGGTTGTTTTCTTCTTCTATTTAAGTTTCTTCTTGCTTTTATTCTTGCTTTCAATAGGTTTGGATGATTTCCCAACATCTTGGGTTACATTTTTACCTCTAGCTTCTAGATGAGTTGCTTGAATTGACATATCATCTAAGCTAGTTGGATTAAACATAAGTATGGTATGCCTCAAATAACTACGAAGACCACCTATGTATTTCAACAATGTCTTTGATGAGTCCGATGATATGCCAAATGTTAAAGCTCTCTTATAGAATTCTTGAGTATAACTTTGAACACTTTGACCTTTTAATTGACGTAGTGTTTGCCAACTCATCATTGCTTGTTGCATATAAGCCAAAGGATAAAATTTCTTTTTAATAGCATAAACAAATTCATTCCAAGTTGAAATGATTTTACTGTGCTTTTGGAGATCTGCTTGTGTCTTGCCTCCCTAGCATACAAGTGCGGTTCCTCTAAGTCGAAGGCTAGCAAGATGGATCTTCTTCCTTTCTGAAACAACTTTTTTCACCTTGCAATATACTTCAATTTGTCTTATCCAATTATCAAGCTTTTCAACGTTAAGTTCTCCATCATAAATTGGCAAATCAAATTTTACATCTAATTTGATCAAAGAGGATTTCTTCTTTTTCTTTTTAGAAGAACTAGTTTTATGAGAAGAAGACGATGATGGTGATGATGGAGGAGATGGTGGAGGAAGCTTTTCCCTTGTCTCTTTATTTTGAGGAACAAAAAGAAAAGGTTCCTCTGTTCCTTTGTTTGGTTTAGGTGATGAAGTGCTTTCACCTTTACCATTTTTAAACTCATTATACATCTCTTCCACCATTGCACGTATCGTCATGAAACTATCCAAGAATTGAGATTCTTATCCAAGTGGAGTTTCATCTGCCATCCTTCTTTGTGAAAAGACCCTTCCAATCTCTGGATTCGCCTCAACAAGTTCACCTTCACCTCATTCGAGCCTTAACCTAGTAAGCATTCAAGTCTCCACACAAACTTGTCAAACCTTAAAAACCTTGCCTCTTTGGTACCACTTGATCCATTAATAAAGGTATTATAGGCTATGTGTGAGTTTGCTTATGTTACTTAGTGCAACAGATCGAAAAGATTGTGAATAAAATAAACACATAAAAAGTTTGAAAACACATTCAAACACATCAACATAGCCAAATTTAATAAAGGAGTTCATCAGAATTTTTGGCTACGTCTCTTGGTCCTTTCGCTTCCAGTGATGACTTCTTTATTTTATCTTCAAATTGTTGTTATAGGTATGAGCTCGAAAACAGAGTCTTAAATACGAAAATAAACATCACCACTATGTTTAGCTCAATATTTCGAGTCAAACGAGTATAAACTTGACCATATTTGGCCACTGTGACCTCCAGACCCCCTGGAACGGTCGAAAACCATAATCGTTTTTTTTTTTTTTTTTTTTTTTTTTTTTTTTTTTTTTTTTGATCGGTGATATGGTATTAATATACCACATGCAGTTGCAATCTACAGTGAATGTGAGATAATGAGATAACATAAAATCAGAGGACCGGTAGTTGTGGGGTTGACCCCGACGTCCGACCTTTTTTCGACAGAAGTCCTGACACCAAAATAAATACAAGTTTATAATATCCTCCAAATCTCCACCATTGATCTGTCCCATCTGATCCAATGGCTATTGTGTTGTTCGCTCGCCAACTAGCCCGAACGATCTCCATCGTCGATGTGACCTGTCCAATCGAACGGCTATCATGCAATCTCGCGTAAAATCTTTCACGTCCGATATCACACTGAGAGCGCGTGAGAAAAGTGGTTTTCTTGTGCTACGTGTCACATGCTAAGGTTTATCACGTGAATTTTCAAGAAACAGTTTGCCACCTTTAGGGCGCGCGAGATACCACTTCCCACTTTCCTGTTGGAACTCAAAGAAGTTAAACTTCTTTTTAATAACCACATTGCGTCTGTTTAGAACATTAACCTGCTTGCGTGTCTTGACGCGATATGCATCGATCTCCTCTGCTCAGACGATCACCACTTCCCTGCGATTTTCATCAGTTTTATCAGTCTGCCAAATTTCTTTCTCAACCGCCACATTGGGATTTCATGCCAGCATTGGGAAAATCCGGGCTGCCATGTGTCAGCGCCGGATTGGCTCGTGTGAACCAATCACAAATTGCCACGTCACCTTGTCTACTGACATCATCCAGAACCCGTGATTCATTCCTAGGTTGCCACGTGTCTTGCTGACGTAGGCATTGACTGTTGACTGTTGACCGTTGACTTGGTTCCACTTTGATCTGCATTGGAAGACTTTGATCTAGAGGCATAACTAATCCATTTTGGATCAAGGAGATTGGTCTTACAGTTTGCCCCATCTAATATTGGAGATAATATGTTTGGAGATGACAAGACTATAGTTTATTAATTGTTCAAATTAGGTATAAGTGAAAATTTAATTTGTATATACAACTCAACATGCCAAGAATTTACCTGAAACTCAACCACTGAATCACATAGCAAAGTTGGAAACTTAAAAAGACAATTTTCACCTGTAGTATCCCATGCATTCCTGTAAAGGAAAATACAATAATAACCTCAATCAACAAAGCATTTAGATATGAACAAAATCAAGAAAGTAATATTTATAAAACATAATACTGCATGGGATGTTGATGAGTAGGTGCTAAGGGTGGACAATAAAGAGGAGAACAGTTTGCAGTGCACATGATGCATTTCCCAAGCAATTAGAAATTTCAGAAGAGACTTGCAATTAGAAGATCTTGTCGAAACAACCTATGAAACAATTCTGCAACTATAAAGTTGAACATCCAAAACAAAATCCTTTAATACATCCAATGCAATAGTATCAATCACTACTGTAGATATCCAATTCAACTCCCATACAAGTGGTTTCCATTCATTTTGTCATCTATGTATCCTATCAATTAGAGTAACATCTTGAAATAATGAGCGTGGATAGAACCTGTAGTTGTTAGATAGTTGAACGCCCAAACTCAAATCCTTTAATGCCCAAAACCAAATGGTTTAATGAATGTCAAAATTCTTCTCGAACAAACTTGATGGAAATAAAACACATCGGAAATTAGGTAGGACCAAAATTCTGTATCTACAACCCTATATTTGAATGCTTTGGGTAAAGCAACAATGAACATAAAATGGCAAGTGTTAATGTATAAAACACATAACATCACATGTGATGGGCACGTGCTAACACTGCTCTTCGTTGGATGTAACGTGAGCGAAATTCATGTCATTGCATTAACCTGCTTTCAGTTTCCTGATCTGGCTATCTGATGGATGAGTGTGGCGTTTTCAGAGGGCAACAAATAAATTGAGCAGTAGTTGTATATGCCCACCGTTCGATTTTGCCAAGGCCAAAATCGAACAGTGGGCATATACAAATGCCGCTCAATACAACCCGACAGCATAGGATTTATTTGTTTCCTTTTCAGACAAACACGAATAATTAAAAAAATTCAAACTCCTTTTTGGCAATATGTCCACACCAAGCTCTTTATTGAAATGAAATTTACTATTACATATGAAGCTAAAACATAAATTTTTCATTTTACAAGCATCATGCCATCTTGAAAATTGAAATAGCAATGATTTTTTTTTTTTTTTTTTTAAGAATATTTTCGTCTTTTGGCATAAATAATGCATTAAAAAAAAAAAAATTTAATTTCATAAGCAAATATGTAACTCCAAAACCAGTTAGAATGTATTTGCAAATTTTTTAAAATAAATATAAATTATTAAAACTTTAATATAAAATTATTTTAATGAAAATGACATTAAAAAAAATAATAATGTCTAATTTATAAAATAAATATTTTAATACCAAAATTTTCCCCATATATATTTTCAATCTCCTTAAAATTCCATAAGATTAAGTAAACAAAAATCAAAGCATTTCATTTATAATAATAAAAGAGGAATATGAAACTTTATTCAACAATTATTAGTCCCTGCCGGGGACTATTAGCGATCGATCGATCGTTGACCAGCTATTAATTGGCTTTGACTAAGTAAAATTTCCGGTACATATCAAGTTTAAACCAATGTTTGAAATATAATTTTCTGCTCAATAAATTTTTATCCAAAGTTTGTGTTTCGACCTCTTATTGCAGGCTTCGCTCCGTTCGAGACATATTTTTCCCCATCTCCCACTTATATCCAATTTTTTTTTTTTTTTTGGTTGGGCAAAGACTAAACTAATTATATTAAAGAAAGTGAAAAAATATTTACAAGAGGTTTTAACCTCTGAGAGTGAGTGAGCAACTCTCTTTCAAAACTGTTCACAAAAAAGCCTGTTCTGCTGATTGTAAGGAACATGATATCAGCAGTTATACATTTCAAAGCAGTAATACACTTCAAAACTGTTCACAAAAAAGCTATCAACAGTAATACAGGTATTACAGGCTTGGAATTCTACAAAAAAGCAATACATTGTCAAAAATGCAGAGCGCATGTGCTTGCTTGTCTGGAAATGTCGCCAGCCGCGGTACGCTTCGCCATGGTTGCCGAGCAGATGTAGCCGATCATGAACAGAACAAAACATAATATAAACAGAACAAAACATATATATTACCCCCAAACCAGGAGCCGCAGACCTTACCCGCAGAACAACGATGATTACTTGAGATTTTTGGAGCATTGCTCAGCTTCCTTATCCGGATCCCGTTCCCAGGTAACCTCCATTCCTTCCGGGATATCTTCAGGTCTTAGAATTCCTGGCGGCAGCTTGAGGTAAAGGATATTGGCAAAGGAGTTGTCAGGCTCCTTGTCCAAGACTTCCTTCTGGGGAGAAGCCTTCCTGGTGACGTCCATTGCTTGAGGAACCTCCGTAGATTGCTGAGCAATGTTCATGGTGCCCTGGGCCTTCATGCTTCCAATCTCCTTTAGGACCTCTTCCTGCTCCTCAGAATGTACACAGGTGCTGTCTTCTTCAAGCCTGCTCTGAGAAGAAGGAATGTAAGAGCTATCTTCCATTCCCCTCCTCTGTGAAGAGTTGTCCGAGCTAGGCGTCTGTTCCTCTGTTTCCTCCTTCCCGCTGCCTTCCTCCTCCTCTTCCTCAGAGAAAATAACTGTAACAAGCGTTGATACAATGGGCTTGTTGGTCTGGCGTCTGAATTTGAATTTTGTCGACTGCACAGAATTACTTATGGCGTATCCGGAGTCTTCTGACCTAATTGAAGTGGGCGAAGCACAAGCAAGGGGAGAAATACGTCGTGAGCTTTGATTGCCCCTGCCTCTAGAGCCTCCCCTCTGCCCATAATTGCGACCACGGCGAGGAGTAGCACGCATACGAGGAGCCATGGGATGCGTGTGATGTTCTGTCGCCCCCGGGAGATTACACAAAACCGCAATTGCTTCCCTGTTCACCGCGGAAATGAGTATTTCGAAGTCGTTTGCTGGAGAGATCCCGCTTCCTCGTTGCAGCTTCAGTAAAAGACGAGACCTGTGGTTATTTCCGACCGCAACCTCCAGAGAATGCCATGAACCGAACTTCGACCTTGCACAGAACTTAACCTTGAGGGAAGGCTTGCTGCCGCCGAAGCCTCCCTCCTTCCTTGCCAGTCCGTCACCTCCTTTCGCTTTGGAGCCCCAATTCCCATCCTGCTCAGACAAACAGATCGCCGCGAACATTCTGGTAGCCATGCTGTAAATTCCCTCAGAGTTTCCTTGGGACAGAAGCCTAATTAAATGGCATTGAATGCCATTCAATACCGCCTTTTGAAACACCATACCAAACCGCCTGTGCGCCGGCTCGCTGTCCTCTACGCGTGGCTGGCACATGGCTCTCTTTAGTTCATGTTGACACCTGCATCCGGGTACTTATATCCAAATTTTTATACGCTTTCAACATTTCCAAATTTTATACTTTTTCCACTTCACACTTATATCCAAAGGTTTATGTCTTCAAAATTTCCGAGTTCTATATTTTTCTATTTTATGGCAACAATTTTTTTAGGCAAAGTTTCCGTGTCCTACATGCAGTGTCCTCCCTCTTGCAAGTGCCAGATGTTTGAAGTATGGAGAGGCGTCATAACATTCCATACCTTGGTTACACTATTGAGGCTGCTGGCTGGTAGAAAGCTGCAGTATGAAGTTAAATATGCTAAACCAGAGATAGAGCATGAATTTGTGACTTTAGTCCGATACACTAGCGAAGCTCCATTCGATCAAGCTACATCTCTCTTCAACTGGAAATCTGGAATCATAGAGGTATCTGCTACTTCAAAATATTGTGTTTCCATGAGTCAGTTTCCTCGATGTGGTATCCATCCATCCCAAACATCATTTTTTTATTGTCCATCAGTGGCTATGTTACAAATTTAATTGCTCAGAGTTAGTAAAAAAATGGTCGTTGCTATGCAGGTTGCTCAACAGGAGAGCGTTCTGTTGGTGGTATTGATATCGACAATCATTTCAGCATCACTAACAAAACACCACGAGGGATTGAAATGCACTTCCACCCCTGAGGCAGAGGCTAAGACGAAGGTCTTTGCTACAGGTTCGTAGAGCAAATGAAAACACATCTCTGCAATAAAATGGATACAATAGAAAGATTTGACACACAAGCGTGAAAGCTCATCGTTTCTGGTTCTGCTGTTTTTACAGGCAATGGTGAGGGCCTTGGTATCCATGTCAAAGGCACTGACGAGAAGATTAAAGCTGGCGGTAATCGGAGCAGGTTCGAGGAGCAGAGGAGCAGAGCAGAGAGTATCGACCAGCTAGTTTGAGGAGCAGAGAGTGTCGCCCAGCAGGATCTGTGAAGGGGCAAGCTTCAACTTTACCACTTGTAAGTTCCATTTTACAATGACCTAATTTTACTTTCCACGATTACAACAGTAGTTTTTGTTCATGCCATTTCTTTGGTTTGGCTTCGGCCAGTTTTTCTACAACTAGTAGACGCTTTTTCCATGAGTGCTACTGACTTCGTTGCCCCAGGAAAGGGCCCTTGCCTTGAAGCCCTAACTGTATGCATCAAACTATAACTGGCGTTTTTAGTGCTGCCTCTCGAGCTTTTTTTGAAGGGTTCTGTACTCTAATCTACGGGTTCAGAGTTCAAATATCTTTTTATTCTATTTCTCTTCATCCATACCAAGATACAAGCCTTTTCATTCTCGCTTGCAGCGTGTTTGCTTGCATTCTCCCAGCCCAAGAGCACATCCCACCGTGAAAGAAGCTAAGGCGTACGCCCTCCTCCTTACATGGTTGACTGGAGCTCTCAGGCCATATTTCATCTCCGCCCCACACGTACAGGCAGATTTCATTTCCAGGTACATTTCTCTCTGCAATGTATTTTTTTTTTTCGTTTTTCCCTGTGTTTTGGATTTGGATTTGCCACACACCGTAAACATGTGCTGTATAATGAGTATGCAAGTAAGTTCAATTTCAATAATTGTTCTCAGCCTGATTTCCTTTTTATTGTCATCTGCAATTAGGTTTGAGTTTTCGATAAACTAGGGTTTTCGAGTGAGCCCAGGAACAATCCAAACACTTGAAAACACTTTTGAAGATTTTACCTATTTTAATGTTCTTGTTTGTTTGCCCTATAATAATTCTCCATTTGTTTGATTTAGTCAAAAGACCTGGACCAGGTCATCATGATAGCCTAAAATCCCCTGCAGGCCACCATAATGATGCTATTGTGGAATGTGCATGGTGTGATTTGAACCCGTGCCTTTTGTGTAATAGTGCCAGCCTCTTCTGATGTTCTGTTTCTCGTGGCCCGTCTTAGTACCCAGCATAGCCATATTTATGACGGGCACATGTGTTATCTTCTCCAGAACTTATGCCTGCATTGGTGTTCTCGCGGTTGTATGGATTGTATAGGATGGCTTTCTGGCTTCAATGTTTTAAACAGATCTTATAACGTGTCGTGTTTTGTATGACTTATCTACATCTTGGCCAATATTGGTTTTGATTCCTAAGAGATTGAGAGTTTTGAGTTGATGTCTCAATTGGAAAGCTGATGCGGCATCGTGAATTGTTTCCAAATATTAACTGATCACACTGTTGTGACTCCAAATAACTCCATGATTTAATCATATGGTTCGTTGTCTGGCTCAAATGTGCAATGGCATATGCAGGCACTGCCCAGAATCATAGTTTCCAATTTAGAGAGGGCAGATTATGTTATGGGTTATGTTGGGTATATTCTACTGAAATCCATCACATGAGTGCAAGAGTCAAAATCTGTTTGGAGACCAGCTTTATGATCATTAGAACAACTTCCCTGCACTGCAGAAGTTTATGTGAAACTATCAAGGTTCATATGTTTTGTGATTGTAAACCGGGTTCAAGACCATTGTTTTTCCTTCCCTATAGAAAAAACGAGGTAATTTTTTTTCCAGTTAAAAATAAAAACTTTCAAGCAAAAACTAAGATGCAGATAGATTGCAATCATTTACAGTGCGTTCACAGATTGCAATCATCAAATTGAGTATGGGGATTATCTACATGACATTTTTTCAATTTGACATGTCCTTTCTTTGTTTTGCAGGTGTCAATGTCCTTTGGACTAAGTTTCTTATGATAGCTGTCCAGATCAATTCTGTCTTTCAGGATAGGCTTCACTGAGAAAGTTGGGATTGTTTGAGAAGATTTAAATCCCAAGCCCTGGAGTGATCAACATATGATACAATAGTAAGCATTATGATTGGCCAAGGTGGAAATGAAAAGAACTTGTTTTTTAATCAACTTGTAGTATAGTTGAAGCTTTTTCGAGAGCTGTTTACAACTTTGCACCTATTCAATTGTGCAAAAGACTTGTATTATGAAAAAATGGTTCCACTTAAATTAATTCGTAAGCAGTAAAGTGGCTGTTATATTATGTGCAAGAGAACTTTGTAGTGCTTTCATTGAATTATTCATTGGGATTTTCGGGATTTCAGTTACTCTTTCAACTTGTTGTCTATTTGGACCGGCTTGAGAGTGGAATGTATTGTGTTGGGCTTAGGCAATTCATTCTGCAAGAGAATAAAAGCCCCAGGTGCCTTTTCTTATTAATTCTAAATTGGTCTTCAGAATGGTAACTGTATGTGCTAGAGCATGAGGTTAGATGAAAGATATGACTCCATCTTGGATACAGAATGCAAATGGACCATCAAGTACTTCAGCTTCAGCTCCAGCTTCAACTTCAACTTCTGAAAGTCCATATTCTCAATATCTGCCTAATACATGTGCTAGACACACGTAAGTTTAGTAATACATTCTATTTCTTGTAAATTGTAAGAGTTGAATGGAAGGATATGTTAATTTTATCTATGAGTTTCTTGTTTGTGGAGGATTATTGTGTTATATGTTTTTTGATAGCAAAAGAATGCCTGACAGAGTGAGACTGCAAATTCAATAGATGAAATGGCTGCAATCAAAGTGGGGAGCCAAACTACTGAGGTCTACAATTTATTTTGGATTTTTTGTGTGCAATGGACCATCATTGCTGGATCATATTCATGCTTTTGTTGGATTTAAAGTGTGACGGTATTCATGTCCAATGTTTGGTACCGTGATAAGAAAAGATGACATTTATGCTCTTTATTCTACAATAAGCATGCCACTGATGGCAACTAGTTACTTGCCTATGCTCTATTGTTTGTTTCTGCGACTATTTATTTCAATTATCTGGACAGGTCAACCATCCTGAATCTAAAATAAAACTGCAGATTCTAAGTTTTTGTCATTTGTAGCAAATTATATTGCTTTCTTTCTTCCTGGATAGTGGGAAACGAAAGATCATTTTATGGTGTTGTCCGCACCCTATAAATTCATATGGAGAGCATGTATTTTTGTAGAAAACAAGAATGGCACCATAGAGCTGACTTTTATCTGCTACAACTTATTTGAGTTTTAGCTTCTGGTATTGGATCCAGGCCAACAAACATTCATTATTGTTTCTTTTCTGTGTTATTCATGGAGATTTGCTCAGGAGTAATTATTTTTCAGTATTCTACCAGTTGTTAGGATGCTACAGTCACCAAAACATGTCTGGTTGACCCATCATCGGAGGCCGAAGCATACCTTATACTAGTTCCTGAGCCCCGTGTTGCCAAAGCGAGCAGTCCCGTGCCATCTATATGCGAGCAGTCCCGTGATTTTCTTTAGGCGAAGGAGTAGATTTCTTTAGGCGAAGGGTTTGTCAAAACCTTAACCAAAATTTCATTATTTTCTAAATAAATTGGTAACCTACTTAGACTACTCTTGAAATTTTATCCATACATCCAGTAAATATCATGCTGCTACATACTTGTGCATTCTGTTACACATGTACACCTTGAGGTTTCTTCCGGACATCATACCAGGCCAGCTCCTATCCGTTGAGGAACATGGACAAGCTTATAGTAACTGCTTATAATGCATAACTCGTGGATGATATCACGACTTTTGGCACCCTGTCGTTCCCACACACCTGGAGCGAATTCATTTTTTCCAATGTACTTGAAGGAGGCTTAAGCAAGCAACAAATAAAGCTCCTGAAATATTGCGTTAAAAGTACTTAAATATTCTGTTATTGATCATAAGTAATTGATATTTCGATTTTAGGAACAAATAATGTAGGATTTGTGACTCCCTTCTCATACATTGATATTAAGAAGTATGCTTTTACGAATAGTGAAGAGCCGGTGCACATTTTGAACTTTTCCTTTTTCTAAAGTAAATTCCATGATGTAGCATATTTTTATCATAAATTAGATCTGGTATCTGTGTACAGCAGCAAGGTTGTCCTTATTTCAACATATTTTTAAATGGTAACTCAAGAATATCTCTTACTCTTAGTTTAAACAATCAATTATCAGATGTCAATCTTGTGCATCAAAAGGTAACTTGAGTAAATCTAAAGTACCCTATTCATGGTTCCCTAAGGAAATTTTCAAGCCCTAACCTGAATTTTTGTAACAAATTACACATTGAATTTGGCATGTTGCAGAGAGCATTTGTATTGTTGTTGTGGCAGACCCCTGAATTTTTGTAACAAATTACACATTGAATTTGGCATGTTGCAGAGAGCGTTCGTATTATTGTTGTGGCAGACCCCGGCAGGGACTACCGCCACGGCAGTGGCTCTCTTGTTTTGTATTTAGACTTTAAAAACACTTTTTTTTTGGATATTGATTTATATTATATATTTTTAAAGTTAATGAAATTTTAAATCAAATTATTATAGTAATTTTATTTTTGGACATCTTCATTGTGTATTCGGTATAATGATTGTGTCCAAATTTTGGGTGGACACTTCACCCATCCGCATGATCAAATGAAGCAAAATTATTAGAAAATAATGAAAATAAGATCATATAATTGACATGAAATGAGAGGAGAATGTATAGTTTCATAGGTCAAAAATGAACATTAGAATTTAACCATCAAATCTTAATCTGGTCAATCAAAAGAACGCAAAGAAATTTTAAAGTATACATTAAGAATAAATAAATAATGAGTTTTAATTCCATATTATTGTGGAACCCCCCACATTGGTGAGACTGGTCATTCTATTTCTCAGAGAATTCAAGAGCACGTGTTAGACACTATAGGAATCGCTCCTCTGCTCTTGTGGAACATGTTGAATTGTCGAAACACCATATTTACTTAGAGGATTCTAAGGTCCTTGATAGAGTTGATCATTTCCATCACATAAAATTAAGATAAGCCATCGAGATAGAAAAGAGAAGTAAAACTCTTAATAGGGACGATGGATGGAAGTTAAGCAACTCATGGGTCACTTCTGTTTATTCTTAACCCCCTAGATTTTTATCCCCTCCTTTGTTTCCTTCTCTTGTTCATGTATGTGTTTGTTTTGTTCTATGATCTTTTTTCTTTTATTTGTTTTGGTTTTATTTTGAATTTTGTTTAGCGGTTTTTTCCCCTTTCTTATTAGATAGATATAGTTTTCAATCCATCATCATTTATTATTAATATTATTATAAATAGATATTTGATGCTTAATATATTATAAGGTAAAATAATAAAGAATGTAAGTCATAATTTTTTTTTTTTTTTTTTTTTTTTTTTTTTTTTTTTTTTTTTTTTTTTTTTTTTTTTTTTTTTTTAAATTAAATTAATTAAAAATAAATTCGAAAATTACTAATAAATTAATCACTTTTTATCCATTAAGGTATTTATTTATTTATTTTTCTTTTTGGCCGTTGGAAATTTACCGTTGCATCTCTGATATAAATTAGTGATTTGTTGATCTTGCCCCTCATCCTTGTCTTGAGGATGAACCTAGATAGAGGTTTGAAACATGTTGATTCTAAATTTCCTATGTGATTTCTCCGGAAGATTTTCTGAAATCATGAATCACAAAAGCATCCATTCCGAGATTTTAAATTAACAATTATATATATATATATATATATATATATATATATATATAATATATATATATATTAATATATATATATAACAATAATTTATTTTAAATTATATTTGAAAATGATTGTGGTATGCCAATATAGCAATACAAACTTAACAAGTCATGTATTTGAAACAATGTGAGAAAGACAGACAGTCTCATGGAATTCAAAAATTATAGGTTACTATCTAAATGGAAATTGCAATGATGATATGACACCCTTCCATCAAATGGAAGAGGCAGGGATCAGGGCAAATTTGGTAACTAGGAAGATGATGATTGCAGGGTTGCCTCTTTTGATTGGAGTTGTAGTGGCATTTGCAGTCTGTAGAGAAAATTAATGAAGTGCATTTCCACTATAGGGAAAGTGGCAATGTTGTATGGAATGCATCTTTGTAGGGCTTAATCTCAACTACCAAAGGAGTTGACATCACCATTAGCACATTAAGCGTATGTATCCATCACTATATGATTGGATAGGAGAAGCAAGATTCATACAAGTTGAGACTAATACCCATCAAATTGCTTTCATCTCCAGTATAAATAGTGAAATTTGTTTGATATTGATATATGATTTCCATTTGTATGCAACTCAAGTCAGATTTGGATAAGGAGTGTTTCTCACAAGGTAAGAGTTTTTCCTTCTCTTGCCATGGAGATGACCATAAACAAAAATGCTAGGATTTTACTTCAACTACTCTTGTATTGCCCTTTTTGCCAGCTACCTAATGGCATTTGTGAAACCGACAGGGAGATTATTGCTAACTGGCAACAAATAAAGAACACATATTATGCACCTGAAAAGCCACCTCTTGTTGACTCTAACAATGACTTTGTTCTTGAAATGCAACCCCATTTCTTGATTATTGCCTTTCACATTACCATTGATCCTATCGGCGTTCCTTTGCACCTCTCGGTGCAATTACTAGTTATAATTATTAATAAAGTGTAGACTTCCACAATCCATAATTATAATAGTGTTATTTATGGAGATCATCAATGTGTGCATGGTGCGAGGATTGTATCCAAATTTTTTGGTGGACAAATAATAATTGTAATTAATAAATAAAATGTAAAGTAGTGTTGTTTTTGGAGTGTCCACCCGAAACTTTGGACAAAATCCTCGCACCACTCACACAATGATGATCTCCAGAAACAACCCTATTATGAGTATGGACGATGGAAGCCTACACTCTATTATAAACTAGTCTAGATCCATTTTAACTCTGGATGTACCAAGCATCGAGAGGGATCAAATCCCTTTTCACTCTAGAAGAGGTTTGTATCTTAGGTGATTTGATCTCTCTCAACGCTTGGTATATCCAAAGTTAAAATAATCTAGGTTAGTTTTATTATTAATTATAAATATAACTATTAATTATAATTATTGTAACACACCACCTCTTGATCCCAACCATAACTAAGGTTAGGGGAAGGTCGTTATTGTGCTGACCCAATTCCTAGGGTATTGTTATGGAAATGGGGTCTAAATTTTTCACTTCTCATTACTCCTTCAATACTCAAAATGATCAATACCATCGCATTTGTCTCATTGAGATGATTCCAACGATCTACAATTTTACCCCATTAGGAGTTTTGGATTGTAATTTATAGTCATCCAAAGGTTGGCCTACCTACTAGTACCATGCCATGCGACCTTGCCATGTAGTGATCCACATAGCCCCCACATGGTGCCCACATGACACGTCTCAATACCTTATATATATATATATATATATATATATATATATATATATATATATATTATATTATATATATATATATATATATATATATATATAGGCTTGGTTCAAGTTTTAACTCAGACCCTCAAAAATCGCCACAAAACCACCACAACCAAGATCTATGTTATAATTAAAAATGGCCAGGTAGAATGGCTTCCTTTATAATTTCGTAGATTCAATATATCATAGTTGGAGTTAAAACTCCCAATGGGTAATAGTCAGTCCTAACCTTTGCAACAGAGGATATATATATATATATTCGATGCAACCCCATTGGATTAGTCCTCAACGCTTAAAATATTTCGCTCATGCAACACGACCAAATGTTAGGCCTTGGCCTTTGACCCTTAAATTCTTGTGCAACCTTTCGTCTGCCCAAGATATGTCACCTCTTATGTTGGTCTCATCAACCAACATGCCAACCCCACGTCGTTACCCTTTCCACGTCACCCTAGTGTTGAGTCACCTTGATTATTTCATAATTGGCGTGAAAGGTTTACCACCGGGGAAAAAGACTCTAAGAAGGGAAAATTCCTATTAACTACAACACCCATTCCTCCCTCTATGTGGACCCCACCTTAGTCCTTTTAATGATGCACCATATCGCTCCATGTGGTCGTTATGTTCTCTTGTTGTCCAAGCGTAGGCTCCAACTCACTCCGACCTCTTCCATGTTGTCCCTGTCCTTGCCATCCTGACGCTCCCACCACATGCTCCTCCTTTTAACTTCCAGGACTTGTCACCCCCAGATCCTTTGCCTACGATGCACTTAGTGCGATCTCCAACTCACCCTGATGTTCTCCACATTGACCAACTTCTGCCTCAACCCGATCCTCATCATCTCGACGCTCCTCTTTGAGTGCTCTTCCTTTGATATTTTAGCGATGAGACTTCCGGGACATATCACCCCCCAACTTCTTCCTTTACAACACACTTCGAACCTTTGGGAAGCCTATTTTCAGGGGTCTATTTCAACGAGACTTTGCTTCTATTTTACCCAACTCCCCATTAATTGGCAGTTTTTTTCAAGGCTAAACAAAGGAAAACATATATAGTTACTCCAATGTACTTTGATCCCAACTTTGTTAAAGGTTTCAACACAGGGTTTTACGAAGGCTATTGTATAGACATGGCACCTCTAACCCTAGCTATGGGGATTAAACCAAAACCGGCGTGACACAACACTCTTGCAACACCTTGATATATATATATATATATATATATATATATATATATATATATATATATTATATATATATATATATATATATATATATATATATACTTTCCAAGAAATAGAGAAAAATGATTGCAAAATGATTGGTTTGGTCATAAATGAACTCAATTACACTTCATTCCACACCGCATTCCACACTGCCTATGCTTGCTCATGTATATATATACTCAATTACACCGCATTCCACACTGCCTGTGCTTGCTCATGTGTGTGTGTATATATATATATATATATATGCGAACTTCTATAATTTATGTGCTCATTCTCTCTTATGCACACAATCATTAGTATAAGAATTCCCTGTGTTTTACATTCATTGGAATGCTATCCTTCCTGAGCTTGGCATTGATAAAAAAAAGGCCTGATAGCCAACCTTTTAAATGCATAAAAGAAACTTGACAAAGACTTTTCCATTCATTTACACTTAAGCCCATTGGCTCAATTTCAAACTAATAATAATTCAAATATCTACATGCCTATTCTGCTACTGATAAGCAACAAAACAAGCTCATGAATACACACAATAATCCATTCATTTACTCAGGAATTACACAAGAACCAACATTCCTTAAACATGTAGGGAATCACATTCCACGACACATCACGAGTACTAGACCAACACATTGAACCCATACCAATACAAGCCTTAAGCATACACATTTAACATCTACTTGACATTCAAGGTGCAAAGTGTTGAAAAGTGTAACTAGGTTCGGTCTTCATAATGACATATGTAATTGTGATTTTATGTAATTGATGAAAAGAAGAAAAATAAAATTATTATTGTAATGCTTGTCTCATGGGTTTCATGAGTAAGGAATTTTATTTTTAGTGATGGCTCCCATTGTGAGCCTTTAGGATTTGTCATCTAGTCATAAAAATCAAATTGAGTCTATGTCATGTATGAAGGACCCTTCCTGGGCATGTTACATATTTATATAAGTCATTAAATAAGTAAGAAATCCCTCCAAGGCCAAACAAAAGTATCTTCTTCAAGTCGGTTTCAAGATGGAATAAAATATTTTCACCATAGGACATGTCGGCTCACCCTCTCTCAAGTTGGCTTATTATGAGGCTCCAACAATTATAAATAAGGCAGCACAACCACATTTCAGAGCAAGAATTTCAGTCAAGGTCTGGAGTTTGTAAGTGCTGTGAAGGTCGTGGAAAGGGAGTCTTATAATCAGTGAAAGGAAGGGAAGGAAGAGCGAAGTCGCTAACATTGTTTTGGGTATGTTTTAAGGGTTGAAATTATCTACACGTGCTAGGAATCTTTGTTGTCTAAACTGCAGAAGGGTGCTAATGTATCACAATCATATAAAGGAGAAAGTCAAGGTGATACTCAATTTGAGTTCAAGGAGAAGTCTCCTTCTAGACCAAAGGAAAACAAGGGTATAAGTTGGTCCATATTCATGAGTTATAGTTTCTAATCTAGGATCGAAAGTTGCAGGTTTGTCCTTGGGAACTGAAACTCAGATATATAGCCAGGAAGGAGGAAGGATTGTGAAGTGTGTCTATCGTTTACACAAGGAAGAAGGAACTCATCAAGAGAACTTTGTGACTTGGTCTTGGAGAGTCAAATAGGTCAAGGTTCTTGGTCTTGGTATTCGTCAATTGGAATCTTTATAAGAAGAAGAATTTGTTCGGGTTTCCCTCTCAAGAGTGAGAGGTTTTCGCCTTAGTTGATAGCCTATATTACGTGTTTCTTGTCTCTTTACAGTTTATGCATTGGTAGCTATTTGATGAAGAATAACATTATAATAACATAAATAAAAGAAGATCCTAATCAAGAAGTAAAAAACATTCACAAGCAATTATCTAACAAAGAGAAATCACCTAATCTCGATGCCCTAGATTTCTCAACATGGTATCAGAGTTAAGGTGACAAAGTCAAGGAAGGGCATCTTATCAAGGGACACTCAAGGATCAAATCTCAAGAAAGGCATCCAAGCAAAGATCATCTTAAACTAAAGATCTACAAAGGAAGAATTATAACCCTAGATCGAAGGAGTCTACAAAGAAGTCTTGGGATCATCATCAAGAAAATTACGAATCAAGGTAAGAGAAGCACTTCAAGGTCAAGATAACATCATCATCAATCAAAGAAGCATTCTTGGGATCTACTCTCAATCAGTTTGAAGTTAAAGTGTTTTGAAGACTATTCATCCAAAGGAAGCTAAATCAAAAAGCATTGTCCTCAAGATTCTAAGGCGATCTCTCTCTCAACCAAGATCCCTACCATTGAAGACATCATCAATAAGTCATCACTAATCTTCATCATCAAAGTCTCCACCATTAAAAGATCTGAGGGATCTCCCTCTCTGTAGGATCAAGGATCATTATTGAAGAAAACTATCTTCATCAAGGAGAAGTTTTATATCCTCTATATCATCATCAACATCAAGGAAGCAACAAGAAGAAGGAGCATTCTATCAAGTAAGCATATTTATGTCCACATTTTAATCTGTCAAAATGTCCTTTTGCCAGGAAAGCAACAAATTGGTTGGGGCTTCTAACTATCTCGCATGGAAGAAAAGGACAGATTTGAATCTCATTGAAAATGAGGTTATGGAACATGTCAAAGGATTTATCACTAAACCAAGAAATGAAGATTCTCAATCTCTTGCAAATTATATGAAAGGGGAAGTTAGGTCTCAAAGGATTCTTGTAGAATCTATCAAGAACCCCCTCATCCCATATGTATCCAAACTCGAAAATTAAAAAGAAATCTATGACAAACTGGTAGAGTTGTATTCCATAAGCACTGTTGGAGAAGTCATCTCATTAAGGCAATAAATCTACAAGATGAAGATGTCAAGGGAAGACGGAATAGCCTCATACTTTATGAGGATATCTAAAATCTTGGATCAACTACAAGATCTGGGAGGAGTCGTGTCTAATAGAGAAATGACTATAGTTGTATTAAATGCACTACTGGAGGAGTGGAGTAACTTTACTTCAAGTATTTATGGGAAGAAAGAAGCTACTCCATTCTAGGATCTTTGGTCACTATGCAAGATTGAAGAATCTAAACTAAAGGCCAAATCTGATGTGGGAGCAGGTGAGAAAAATCAAGCTTATGCTACAATGACAAGAAGAAAGGGAAATTTTGGAAAGTCTAGTTCTCGGAAAAAGAAAAGGGACATCTCTAAGATCCAATGCTATGGGTGTCAAGAATATGGGCACTACAAAAGAGATTGTACTAAGATCAAGAAGGACAATAACAAAAGAGGAAGAGAAGAAGCTCATATCACCGAAGAAGTGGAGGAAGCTAAAAAGAAGAAGTCCAAGATAGAGGAAGTAAGAGATCTCTACGGTGACTGAGATAGTCTTCCTCACCTAAGTCCTTCTCAAGTTCCTAAGTCCTCTGTTGTAAGATATGCTATCATGATTCACTAAGAAAAATGATGAGATGCATCATGGCATCATAGAAGCAGTGAAAACAGGAGCTCATAAGATCATAATAAAGAAGCATGAAAGATGGTTGGAATATATGGAAGTCAACAGTGAAGGATATAACTCCTGGGAACCTCATTTGAAACATAAGTAACACTTATGGAAAAGAAATAAAAAAATCATCTAGTACAAGGTTCATCATACATCTGTCAAAAGGAAATATCTGCCAGATTGGAATACTCTACATCCTCAAGATTCTGTATTTAAGACATTTGTGGTTTATATCTTTTGACTTAGTTACCGGAGAATCCACAGTAAAAACCATTTTCCGTCAATGTTTCAAATTCGAACTGGGATCCATCATTAGGGCTTTTTGAAAATTTTCGAGTAAAATGATTTCACTCCAAGTATCCTCAAGATTCTTTGATGGAATCTTCATCGAAAGGTTCACCGACCAAGAGAGGAAGCAAATGTTTCATCAAGAATTCCAAACTTGTGGAATTCATGGGATGATGGTATAATGACATAAAAGGTGAAGCAAATCAAGGGATTGAAGCTCCTTCAATCAAGGAAGTTGTTGCAGGAAGTCTGGATGACCCAAAGAAAAATGAGATATGTATGCTTACAATCAATATTATAAATTTATGTCATATGATTGCAGGTAACACGTGGATCAATGCTTTATCTTGAGAGCATAATCAAAGGAAGGATCTCCTTCTTCAAAGGGATGCAAGAATGCACGGGCCACACATTCACTAGATGAAATCAACATAATATGTCCTCATATGTAATATGAGGTGGTTGACATTAATTGAAATAACTCTGATTGGAAGTTCCTGGGAATGAAATGTGTGAAGAAAGGAAGGAAGAGATCATGGATATGAAACCATGGAAAAAGGGAAATCAACATCCAAAGACCAAGAATACTTGACTAGGATATCTCCATGAAAGATATGAAGACTCTGATGTAGTATGAAAAAGAAATAAACCCTTGACAATATATCTATCTTTGGGAGATGTGACGATATGTATGTTGGATGCTGATGCAAACTAGAAATGTCATGATGAAAGACCATCACAAAGGTAATTTTGATTTAATGATCATTTCTTTACTTTTGAAAAAATATATGAATGTGCTTATGTAGGGATATCGAGGGAAGATCTATGGATATCTTCCACCACTGATGCACATGAAGTAGGATGAAAGATCCTTAAGAAAACATGGCATGAAGGAAGGTCAGGTATGGACTAATGGATCACTTTCCAATGATGACATGACTGACTCATGGATGAAAGTGATGGACAGTCCATGCCCTAGAAAGACGTCCCAAAACATGAAGATTCCTTAATAATGAAAATAAGTTCATGACATTGTGAGGAGGATTTCTTCAAGAAGTTGTTTGTCCCATCATCTCCACCTGAGGAGTTGTTGTAGGTCCCTAATTAAGAGGGAGCCCAAAAACAAGTTTCTTACTTGGTAGAAACTTGGAAGCATAATTCCTAGGCCAGGAGGGAGCTTAGGTACATTCCTTCCATAGGAATGAGTACATTCCTTTATTGGAATAGGTATGTCCTCTCTAATTAAGAGGGAGAGATAGACACATCATTCTTGTCTTCACTTGGGAAGACAAAATGGAGGATTAGGTAAACATCAGACATCCGATACTCTTTGAGGATGAGTTAGGGCATCCAAGAAAAGAGTAGTCGTAAAGGACCAATATTCTTTGAAGACTGGGAATCCAAGATAAGAATAGTCTTGGTGGAACACACCCTGAGAACCCGAGTGACGTATGTTCCGAGAGAGACAATGATAAGGGTGTATATACATCATTCATCTTGCCAAAATTGTGCTCAAATATCGTGGAGAGATAGAGATGTTAGTCAAGGCCTTGCTATGTGACAATGTTGGTTGATATGATGCTAAACAGGTGGGTTACCAATCTGACTCTTCTTATGAGAAATTCTTCAGATTGAGAATGACCAAGTATCATTATGAATACCTCCCTAGTTAAGAGGAAGTGTTGACAAGTGTAACTAGGTTCGGTCTTCATAATGACATATGTAATTGATGAAAAGAAGAAAAATAAAATTATTATTGTAATGCTTGTCTCATGGGTTTCATGAACAAGGAATTTTATTTTTAGTGATGGCTACCATTGTGAGCCTTTAGGATTTGTCATCTAGTCATAAAATTCAAAATGAGTCTATGTCATGTATGAAGGACCATTCTTGGGCATGTTACATATTTATATAAGTCATTAAATAAGTAAGAAATCCATCCAAGATCAGCGAAAGTATTTTATTCAAGTCAACTTCAAGATGGAATAAAAGTTCTTCACTAAAGGACATGTTGTCTCACCCTCTCTCAAGTCGGCTTATTATGAGGATCCAACAATTATAAATAGGGAAGCATGACCTCATTTTAGAGCAAGAATTTCAGTCAAGGTCTGAATTTTGTAAGTGATGTGAAGGTCATCCAAAGGAAGCCTGATAGTCAACGAAAGGAAGGGAAGGAAGAGCGCAGTCCCTAACATTGTTTTGGGTCTATTTTAAGGGTTGAAATTATCCACATGTGCAAGGAATATTTGCTGTCCAAAATGCAAAAAGGTGTCGAAGTATCATAGTCATATTTGAGGTCACTTCAACGAGAAAGTCAAGGTGATACTTAAGCCAAGTTCAAGTAGAAGAAGTCTCCTTCTAGACCAAAGGAAAACAAGGGTATAAATTGGTCCATTTTCATGAGCTAGGGTTTCTAATCTAGGATCGAAAGTTGTAGGTCTATCCCTAGGAACCGAAACTCAGAGATATAGCCGAGAAGGTGGAAGAATTGCAAAGTGTGTCTATCGTTGACACAAGGAAGAAGGAACTCATCAAGGGAACTTTGTGACTTGGTCTTGGAGAGGAAAATAGGTCAAGGGTCTTGGTATTGGTATTTGTCAATTGGAATCTCTATAAGAAGAAGAATTTATTCGAGATTTCCTCTTAAGAGTGAGAGGTTTTGGCCCTGGCTGATAACTTATATTCCATGTCTCTTGTCTCTTTATGGTTTATGCATTGGTAGCTATTTGATGAAGAATAACACTATAATTACATAATTAAAAGAAGATCCTAATCAAGAAGTAAAAAGCATTCACAAGCAGTTATCTAACGAAGATAACTCACCTAATTTTGATGCCCTAGATTTCTCAACACAAAGCTTGGGTACACTTATCTGATTAAATGTGCTCAACAACTGAGATTAAGACTCTAACTCTCCCCCCAACCATAGAAAAGCTACAATCACTATCACTTGTAGTTGTCACCCCCAAGCCAAATTCCAGTGCTTGAGGATGAGTGTTTTTAAAGATACAATTGAATCTCCAGCTGAAATAGGGTATCCAAAGCCACACTGCGTTCACCCACAAAATATTTGAACAATCAATGAACCAGTGAATCTTCACTTATACGCATCCAATGCCAATGGCACGTTTTAACCAATATCATAATTGAAACAGGGCATCCTAAGGCAACACCTTTGCGCACGAACTATCTAAGCAAATTACAACATCATGGCATCATAACAAAGATCCAAACACCGAGAGTGCAACTCCCTTTAGGAGAAGATTTCTAACTTAAATAAGAAGGCTCTTTGGTTGGCTAAGCTACCAAGGAGTACAAGGGGCATCCTTTCATTTGTGGTTCACCAGTGGTAGCAAGAACTATTGCTATTAGGCCCCCAAGGCAACACATGGTAGTTCACTAGCCCCACAAGCACCAAGATGCCCTTTGCTCCCAACATGTAGATTCATCAATCTAGTCTATATCCTAGTGGGTTCCTCAACTAGTTTTCTTCCATTGCTTCTGTGTGCCCTCAGAGAGCTAGTTTCTCTGCATATCTTATACGCTTGCATGTGTGAGTGTCTGCATGAATGAATGCCTTCCTTTCTCCAATAGACTAACAACCCATCGTTCTCCACGATTGCACACCAATCAACTTTCTAGGACAACACAACTCATGTTGTGTTTAAGTTTTATCCTCTTCTTGCTTGTTTTTGGAGCTAAAGGACACTTGGACCCGTCCCTCCTTCTTTCAGTTAATTTATGGCATAGTCAACCAATGGTTGATTTTTAAAATAACTAGTTCCTCAAGCAATCTCCTTCCTCAAGCAATGGAATATGTGTGTCTCTCTCAACCATTTATTAATTACAATCATTTACAATGAGGGAAATGTTAACTAAGGGATATCATAGTCCTCATTCTCTCTCATGCACACAATCATTAGTATAATAATTCCCCGTGTTTTACATTCATGTGAACGTTGTCCTTCCTGAAATTGGCATTGATAGAACAAGGCTTGATAACCAACCTCTTAAGTGCACCCTGAAATTGGCATTGATAGAACAAGGCTTGATAACCAACCTCTTAAGTGCACAAAAGAAACTTGACAGATATTTGTCCATTCGTTCACACTTAAGCCCATTGGCCCAATTTCAAACTAATAGTAGTTCAAAGGTCTACATGCCTCTTCAGTTAATGATAATCAACAAAAAAAGCTCATGAATACACACAAGAACCCATTCATTTACTCAATAATTACACAAGAAACCAAAATTCCTTAAATATCTAGGAAATCACATTCCACGACACATCACAAGTACTAAACCAACACATTGAACCCATACCAATACAGGCCCTTAGCCTACACATTTAACATCTACTTGACATTCAAGGTGCAAAGCTTGGGAATACTTATATGATTAAATGTGCTTAACAACTGAGATTGAGACTCTAACTCTCCATCCAACCATAGAAAAGCTGCAACCATTATCACTTGTAGCTATCACCTCGAGCTAGATTGCAATGCTTGAGGATGAGTGCTTTCAGAGAAATAGTTGAATCTCTAGCTGAAATAGGGTGTCCAAAGCCACACCGCCTTCACCCACCAGCTATTTGAATAATCAATGAACCAGTGAACCTTCACTTATACATGGCCAATGCCAATGGCACGTTTTAACCATTAACACAACTAAAACAGGGTGTCCAAAGGCAACACCTTCACCCACCAACTATCTAAGCAAATTACAACATCGCAACATCATAACAGAGCTCCCAACACCGAGAGTGCATCTCCCTTCAATATAATATTTCTCACTTAAATCAGAAGGCTCCTCAATTGGCTAAGTTTCCAATGAGTATAGGGGGCATCCTTTCATTGGTGGTTCACTAGTGGAATCAATCACTAGTGCTATTAGGTCCCCAAGGAAACACATCATGGTTCAACAACCCCACAATCACCAAGATGCCCTATGCTCCCAACAGGTAGATTCATCAATCTATCCCACTTCCCTGTGGGTTCCTGAACTAGTTTTCTTCCACTGCTTCCGTGTGCCCTCAGAGAGCTAGTTTCTCTACATATCCTATGCACTTGTGTGAGTGAGAGTGCGCGTGAATGAGTGCCTTCCTTTTTTCAATAGACTAACAACCCATCATTCTCCACGATTGCACGCTAGTCAACCTGCTAGGACAATGCAACTCATGTTGCATTTAAGTTTTATCCTCTTCTTGCTTGTTGTTGGAGCTAAAGGACACTTAGACATGTTCCTCCTTCTTTCAGTTAATCTATGGCACAATCAACCCATTTAAACCCACTTAGTCAGCCAATGGATGATATTTAAAATAACCAATTCCTCAACAACCATTTAATAATTAGAATCATTTACAATGAGGGAAATGTTAACTAACTACCACAGTCCCCTCCCCAATGAGAGAATTATTAACCCGGGGATGTCACAATTATTAAGAGATTGTAGTCTTCCACAATCTACAATTATAGTAGTGTTTTTTCTGGAGATTATTGTTGTGTGTGTGGTGTTATGACTGTGTCCAAAGTTTTAGGGGGACACTCCACCTAGCCTCAGAGTTGGACACAATCGTAGTGATGTGATGATCTTGAGGAAACAACACTACTATGCATTTTATTTGTAATTACAATTATTATTTTTAATTATAATTTATTAATTAATTACAATTACTTGAATATAGCATAATCTAATTATGAATTACTGGAGATGAATGGAAAAATGGAGAGTTCAGGAAAGAGCAGCGGAAAGGGTGGGCAACTAGGAGCAAGCTCCAGGAAGCAGCTTGCGCGCAAAACAACAAAGGCTAGATTGCAGATTCCGGTGGGGAGAAAAGCCAGGCACCTCAAGAAGGGGTGCAATGATAAGTGGGTTGGAGGCAGCATCGTTGTCTGCGTTGCTGCTGCCCTCGAAGATTTTGCTGCCGAAAGGCTGGTTTTGGATGGGAATACTGTCAATAACAACAAGAAAACCAAAATCCTCCCTCGCCACTTTCAATAGGGGGTGAGAATTGATGGCGACTTAAGGAAACAAGGAAACCCCTGCTGCCGTCATACTGCATGCACACAAAATGCCCAATGCATGGATCTTTCATCAGAGGGCAATCAAGCCCGTATTGGAGTTTGGAAAGATGAGATCTACCAAGCAGCCAACCTCATCAACGATCTCCGTAAAACCGCATGGATCTTCCATGAGTATAACAACGAGCACCGGAAGGCAGCGCGCGTGGATTCATCTAAGGAATACAACCCAGATTTGGGTCTTTAGATCTTTGAGGCACCCAACAAGCAGAAGCGACACCTGAGCATTGAAAAGACCAGCTCAAGTAGACTTCCAGACATCACTTTTGCGGTAAGGGCCAGTTTGTATTTTCCACATAGTCTCTGTATACGCGATCTTGCCAAGGGTGTTTTTGTAGGGCCAAACCAAAAATCTGAAGACAATCAGCTACCTAGATCTGTTATTGATCCACTGGATTGGGCCCTTAGACGAATAACAAGCCTGCACAAAACCCAGATCTGTGGGCAAATCAAGATACCCCATCACCCTGACACCTGGGCCAAATGCGCAGAGGAACACCATCTGAAAGGTGATTACCTGGGGTTTGGAAATGAGACAATCCAGGGAATAGATCAGAGGCATCCTCCAATGGGCTCAAATCCCGGAGAGGTGGACTTCACTCAGCTCTTCTTAAAAGCACCAGAAGGAAGAAGTTACTGCGTGAGGTTATGGAGGGGTAGCAGTATCCAGGATCTACGGACTAAGATTCAGAACCTTCTCGGCATCCCAGAACAAGGGCAAAATCTGATTTACAAGGGGCGCAGTTTACAGGACCACTACACTCTCCAGGAATACAATATAACCACAGACTCAACCATCATCATTAACCTTCTTCTGCGAGGAGGATGCTCTGGAACCAACTCAAAGAACACAAGCTCCAAGAACACATGCTCCTTCAAGGATGCGGTGAAGGACAAAGGGAAAGCGCAAGTCAATCCAGCAACAAACCCTCTTCTTCCTGGGCCTTACACAGTCGAACAAAAGCCTGAGAATCCTGCCCTCACCATTGAAATGCCTGAGGTAAATGATTTATACTCAGATCTATTTTCACACTCTGTTATCTGTAGATTCAATGGTTACTGGCCCAAATCAGGTGATCTGCACCACTGGATCCATACCACCTGGACACCAAACTGTGAAATCTACTTATGCCCTAAGGGGTTTTTCATAGTAAGATTCAACACAGAACAGGAAAAGGAACACATCCTTAATAAGGGGCCATGGTTATGGGGCAACGCAAGGCTCTACATCACTCCATGGTTTCCAAATTTCGACGCCAAGACAATGGTGGTATCAAAGACACCAGTCTGGGTCAGGTTGCATAACCTCCCATTACACTTCTAGCATCACAATGTTTTAATAGCCATAGGGAACACCCTTGGGAAATTTCTAAAGATTGACGATGACAGACTGACAAAAGGAATTTTTACCTTCGCCAGAATATGTGTCGAAGTAGATTTTAGCCAGGGACTACTAGAAAGCATAATACTAAATTTCAACAATACACATTGGCTACAATCACTGGATTATGAAAAAGCAGCATTCCGATGTCGAGGATGTTTACAAACAGGCCACCTTCTCAGTGCTTGTCCACAGGAAAGAAACACTCCCAATCAGAAAAAGCAGCGACAGAGGAAGCCTAAAGGATGGCAAAACACAGTGCCATTAGATGAAGAAGAAGATGTACCAGATACCACAGACCTTAAAACAGAAAAGGATGAACCAGGAATCCAGCCCAACATGCAAAGCAAAGAGGAAGCTCCCAGTAACCCTCTGTAAAAACAAGACCTCCAAATAACAGGAATTGAAATATCTGGCAACAAAAGAGCTCATGGATCTGAAGGATCGGAGTTGGACAAGGAATCTCCCATAACAATAACAAAAAATCAGCTCTCCATAGTAACCACCATCCCCAACTCAGGGGGATGGCGAAAGGTGGAGAAAAAGAAAGGGAGAAAAGTATAGTTTACACTTCATTTTTTTTATTGGTTTGGTTTCTACGAAAACCGAATCAATATCAGTGCATATGCTTTTACATCTACAAAATGTAATTTTTATCTTATGAATAAAATTACGACTTTTTCTACGAGAAAAAAACATATTCTAATTATTTTCAGGGTTAATTTTGTAACTAATTACAATTATTTTAATATAGTTAGGTCTAAGTATTTTCTTTTATTAATTTATTTGAAATTAATAAATTCAAGAGAAAATTTTAAGTTGTGTAATTTATAAAATTGGTGTGTTTCAAGATTTTTTAGGGTGTCCAATTCATTTATGTATTTAAAAATGCATTTTAAATTACAATTTCACAAAAAAAATGTATCTTTGAATTCTCACAAAATAATATGTTAATTAAATTGTCCCCTTAAATACTATTATATATTAAAAAAGACCAATCTAATTTTTAGATGAAATGACCTTGTTCACCATAATCTGAAAAATACAATTCCAAACAAGATTATGGTTTTTTGTTATTAAAAAAATACATTTTAAATGCATAATTGAATTTAGCCCTTTGAAAAACACATGGCTCACTAGAATTCTAGAGATTAAACAACTTAATCTAAATATCTGTTAGTTTTGGTTTAAATTAATGAGAAAAAGACCAAGTTTTTAAAAATCTTGCAGTTTTAGTTTGAATTAACCAAAAGAAGAGTCAAAAAAACCATTTCATCTATTGATTTAAAATTTTTGGTTTAAATTAACCAAAACTAATGCAAAAAAATAGCCATTTCATCTTAAACACTCTCTTTAGAAATAACATTACTAATTAATTAATTAATTTATTTATTTATTTTGTTTTTATTTATTTATTTATTATTATTATTATTATTTATTTATTTTATTTTTATTTTTATTTTATTTTTTATTTTATTTTATTTTTTATTTATTTTTTATTTTTTTTTTTCCGAAGAAAAAGCGAACTTTTTATTAAGAAAATAAAAAGTTACATTACATATGCTATGCATTACTGATGCTGCTGATTGATTGTCCATGCAATCAATAAAAGTCATCCTTTCTATCATTTTGTTTCTCTGGCAAAAAACATAATACTGCTGCAAAAAGCGGTTCTATCAGCTGTTTTTTCACTAACAGCCATGTGCAAAGTCGTCCTCTCCAAGAGAGGCTGTTCACAAAAATATCATCGCATTTGGGTCTCCTCAATAGAGAGGAAAACAACCCATATAAAACATGAAAATATCATTATGTCCCGGTGCATAATCAACCATCCCAAAGTTTTAAAAGTTTGAAATAAAAGTCTGTTTTAAAATTGTATATGAGACATAAAATAAAACTAAGATTTAAAATCAGAGCAGCTGTAGTTTATGCATATGGCGGCAGATCTGTTGAAAGAACCTATCCCTGACAATCTTCGACTATCTTCCAGCCTCCCAAATCTTGTTGCACACCTTCCTTAGAAAGCTTGTCCGCGGAATCATTGCTGTCCTTGTAGATATGGCATAATGAGAAACTGTTAAAAGATGATTTTAATACCTGCAGTTCTTCCAGCATGGGTTTCAGAATTTGGTTTTTGCATGTGCTTTTTCCATTGACCCAATTTATTACATTGAGAGAGTCTCCAAAAACTTGAATTGTGAAGGTGTTTCTTTGAATAAGCCAACAAAGGAGTAGTCTCAGCGCTGACAACTCAGCGAAATTGTTAGATCCTGTCCCCAACCCAACTGAGGCTTTGAGGGAATGATTTGCGTTGATATGGATGATAATACCAGCTCCTGCCCGATTATTTTGTGAGGCTCCGTCAAAGAATGCCCAGGGGATGCCCTCTTTGATATGTATTGTCTTATTATGATTTTGGGATTTTTTCTCCTCTGGTTCTGGGATAGATGTATAAATAGATACAACTTGGATAACAGTGGCAGTAACCGGAGTTTCCTTGTCTTGAAATATACTCCTGTTTCTAGCAAGCCAAACACCCCAACTGATGATGAGCGGAAGATTTCTCATGTTCCCATCAGGGTATTGATGCCACCATTTAGCCCAGGCCTCATCTAGGTTCCCATTGCCCCATTCAAACTTTTTGTTCATCAATTTCTCTACCTCCCCCCATATCTTCTTTGTTTCAGGACAATTTAGAAAAAGGTGATTGATGGTTTCCGCTTCAGCTTTACATACTGCGCATCTCCCAGGACCGTGCATGAACCTAGACTGAAGAATCATGTCCCAAGTTGGGATTTTCCTTCTTAATAGACACCAGAAAAAAAGTCTGGCCTTGGTAGGGCATTTGAGCTTCCAAATGTGCTTCGACCACCATTCGGGATCTCCCCATCCCTTCCTAGATAGAATAAACTTGTATCCATCTTTTGGAGAATAATCTCCAGTTTCTCCGTGCGCCCATATCAACATATCTGGTCTGTCTTTTAGCCTGACATTTGAGCGGGTAAGTTCTTGGGTGAATGAAAGCCATTTGTTCCACCACCTTTGATCCAGCTCTAGGTCTTCCCTGTCTTTCCATGCCTGTCCCCACATGGTTGATTGGCCCGCCTTTTCAACCTGATCTAAGGAGAGAATGTTCTTGCCTTCTAAGTGTCTAATTAAGCCAGGTGATAAGGCATAATTTTCATTGCATCCTATCCAAGGGTCCTTCCCTATCTTCAGATTCCTGCCATTCCCAATCTTCCATGCCAATCCTTGTTCAATTACCTTGAAAGATTCCACCGTTGCCCTCCATATCGCTGAGACATTCTTCTTATTCTTGACCGGGTTTCTAATCCAATCTTCCAAAGGAACAGGGTCTATATATTTTCTTTTCACCACTCTCGTCCATAAATTTTCCATCTTTATAAGTCTCCATCCTGATTTAGCTGCCAGAGAGAGACTGAAGTCAGGAAGACTTTTTATCCCCCATCCTCCCCACTCCTTTGGCCTTGCCACTTTATCCCATGCCACCCATGGTAGCACCGGACTTTCCTTTGTGCCATCCCACAAGAATCTGCTACAAATTCTTCTGATTTTCTCCAGGATGCCTTTGGGAACCCATGTTAATGCCGCCCAGTAGACTGGAATGGCCAGGAGCACTGATTTTATAAGGGTCAATCTCCCAGCTCTAGAGAGCCATTTGAAGCTCCAATGGGAGATTCTGGTTTCTATCTTTGCAATCAGCCAGTTCCAATCTTCTTTCTTGTATGCATTTGGTTTTAACCAGAAACCTAAGTACTTGAAAGGGTGTTCCAAAGTACTAGGCTGGAAGGGAAAGAGGGATTGAAGCTGAGCCCTCTCCTGTCTTACTACACCTGTCATTATCAGCTGGGATTTCCTGGAGTTTATCTGCATTCCGGTTGCTTTCAGAAACAGATCTAGAATGATTTTTAATTCCTTAATTTCATTTGACTCTCCATTTGTGAAAATCAAGATATCATCAACAAAAAGGAGATGAGAGATAAATAAATTAATAGCTACTTCAATACCTTTTACCTTCCCCTCCCTTCTGGCCTTGTGGATCAACTAGCTTAATCCTTCTGCAACTAAAAGGAAAAGAAGAGGGGACAAGGGGCACCCTTGCCTCAGGCCCCTTTGTCCTTTAAAGAAATAAGAAGCTGCTCCATTGATAAGAATTGCATAACTAACATTTGTGATACATCCCATGATCCAGCTGATGAAATCTGATTTAAAGCCTAAATGAGTTAAAAGCAGCCTGATGTATAACCAATTTATCCTGTCATATGCTTTTGATAAGTCAATTTTTATAACAACACCCTTCTTGTTCTTCTGTCTGACACTATGCATAACCTCCTGGGCAACACCAATGGCTTCATGAATTTGTCTTCCAGACAAGAATCCAAATTGCTCCATTGAAATGTGCCGCGACAAAATTGGTTTGATTCTGTTCGCTATCACCTTTGCAATGATCTTGTAAATACTGTTACAAAGTGAAATTGACCTGAAATCCTCAAAACTTTCAGGAACTTCCTTCTTTGGAATGAGAGCTATAAAAGTAGCGTTGAAAGGGTTGTAGACCTCACCTTTCTTCCTGGATTCCTCTACAACTTCAGTGATTTCCGCTCCTATCAAATCAAAGAAGTGGAGGAAAAGTTCAATGGACCATTCGTCCGGCCCAGGACTTTTTTCTTTTGCCATGGATTTTATTGTTGATTCTACTTCCTCCTTGGTTACCGGGCTAGATAGATCCTCCGCTTCTTCCTCCTCGAGAAACCTTGAGAAACATTGGGCTGTCTTGATTACCTCAACAATAGTGGTCTCTCCTGAATCTGCAAAAAGATTTTGGAAATGCCTTTGTCCTAACTCGGACAAAGAGTTAAAAGTCTGCACCTCCCTTCCTTCTTCGTTTTTAAGGGTCCAGATAGTATTTGCCGACTTTCTCCCTTTTGCATAATTGTGGAAAAAGCTAGTGTTTTCATCGCCAGCTTTTAACCAGATCGCTCTGCTCTTGAGTCTCCACTCCTCTTCTTTTTCCAGAAGAATTTGATTCTTGAGTTTCTCAAGGTGAAGAATCCTATCTTTTGAAGCCTGAGAAGCATATCCATCCTCTTCTATGCTTTCCAGCTTTTTTAGCTCCTCACTTATCATGTTAAAGTCCTTGTTCTAGGCTTCCTTCCTAGCCCTCGCCCAGCTTATGGTAGCTTTCTTCAATCTTTTGAGATTTTCCATAAACAGGAAACCTTTGTCCTCAGTGGCGCTGATTTCAGGATGTCTCCATGTTTGCTTGAAAAGATTGTTAAAGGAAACATCTTGTAACCAGGAGGCATTGAACTTAAAAGGAGCAGGCGACTTTGGAGGGGGAATGGAGAATTCTAAGTAAACTGGGAAGTGATCTGAGGACCCTCCTTCTTCAATCCATTGCCGAAACATAGGGATCCTGGAGGCTAACTCTTCGTTGATGAGGAAACGGTCCAACCTTTTTACCACTCTAGCATCCCCTATTCTCCTGTTTCTCCAAGTTGGCTTTAGTTTGATCAGATTACTATCTATAAGTTTGTTAACAGATAACATATTTAGGAAGAAATCCAACAGAGGATCGTCCCTTGCCGATGGACCCCATGCCTCCGCTCTTCCTATTGAGAAATTTAAATCCCCTCCCAACACCAAGTTTTTGCCCTTCAAGAAAGATTTTGACATCAGCTCATTCCAGAAAACCACCCTATCCTGGCAGGGGCCATAAACATTGCAGATGGTTAGGGGAAAAGAAAAATCTGTGGACTGGACTTCCATTCCCATCGCCTGCTTCCTCCCCCACTGATTCCAAACCTTAATTCTTCCTTCCTTGTAGCCCACTGCCAGACCCCCTGAGTGACCATCTGAGTCAATTGCTGAGAATCTCCAGCCTGGAAGCAAGGCATTTAACATAGTCTCCACTTCTACTCCGTTCCCTAGGGTCTCCTGAAGAAAGAGAATATCTGCTTTTGAGTTTTGAACCATCTCCCTGAGGGCCAGTTTTTTGGGTTTACTGGCTAAACCCCTACAATTCCATGAGGTTAGGATCATTTTACAACATCTTCGGGGGCCTGCACTGCTCTAAGAGCCCCAGTGATAGACTGTTGTTTCCCATCTGCTACATCGAACTTTGCTTTTATTTGTGCCATGGAAAGATTGGATTTCCGACCTCTTTTTTTCCTTTTTTGACTTTGGGGGAGGAGCGAACCAATACCACCTACAGACTCTGAGATAACAGGCTTGCTATCGAGGGATCTGAGGTTGTATGGACAGGATGGGTGAATGCCGAGGGGCCAGGATCAAGAGAAACACCTTCACAATTCAAGTCAAGGGAGGGCATAGCAGCCGAGATGTCTTCTATGCCGGTTTCTTCAATGGGTTCATCATGAATTTTAATGCTTTCATTATTATTAGAGATGAGATGATTACAAGGAGACTTCTGGCCCAAGCAAACTTCAATTGATTCAGAAATAAGAATAGGAGGGGAGATTGAATCTAAGCACATACCCATTGCTCCTTCGCTTTCGGCAGGGTTTTGAGAAGGTGTCGTCCCCCTGGAGAGCTCCGCTTTTGCTGTGACAGTCTCCAATTCCGGTTATTTGTCCGCGCCACTGGACAAGGGGGCCTGTTGTGCTGCTTCCGGAAGCTGCACTTCCATAAGAACCTCTGTCTCCATTTCTTCGATTATCGGATTTGCTGGAACCTCCTGCCCCTGAGAGGGATGAGTGTGACTGTAAACCTTCTCCCAATGGGTAGATGACCTCTGGAAACGCCGCCTTCGCCTGCCTAAGGGGCATTCCTTGGCCAGATGACCATATTCGTGGCAGCTATGGCACCTAAATGGCAGATATTCGTAATCCAATATCTGTTCGAATACTAAATCTTTATATTGCAGGTTTATCTTCTTCGCAAGTCCTTTGCCGAGGTTTAGACTGACTAGAATCCGCGCCATGGCCTTGTTCCGGGTTTCTAAGAAGGACATATCTGCTTCTAGATAGGTACCCAATCTGTTCCCTATTGCTTTAAAAACTGATTCGGCCCATAAGAACGGAGGCAGACCAGGTGCCCTAACCCAGACCGGGAAAACATCCGTTTTTTCATGGACAACATCGAACAAGGGAGTCCATTTTTTCATAAGAACAAGAATGTTCCCAATTACCCAATTCCTCCCAATCACCCAGTCAGCCGCCTCTTTGTTCTCAAAACGTACCATAAACCATCCCTTTGCAAGAGTTGAAGCTTCGAAAACCCTTGCTTGATCGGTCTGCCAATTCTTTTCTCCCCAAGCTTGGATGAAGCTAGAAGAGAATTTCTTCCCTCTCGCCTGCCAACCAATGTACAGTCTGCCACCTCCAAAGCTTCTTCGATACTCACGTCCATGCCCAACACCAGGTTCCCTTCCAAATCTTGCTGGCAAATTGGTCTTTGTTTTTTCCTCTTCTCCCCTTTTTTCTTTCCCCCGACGTCTTCCTCCGTTGTCTCCTTGTTTAAGCCTGTCCTATCTTGTTCTTCCAGACTAGGGTTTGCTTGGGGGAGCCCAGTCTCGAGGCTGGCTGGGAGCGAAAAACCAAAAGAATCTCGGATAGGTTAGACAGGGGATTGACGAGTTACTTGAAATCCCAAGGCATCTTCAGTAGGGGCCTTTTGAAAATCAATAGAAACTCCGATCTCAGCTTCCAGCGATCCTCCATTACCCTTTGAGGTGCCCTGCTCTTTTGCAATGGATGCCCTTGTCACCACTGAAACCCTTCCTGTCCTCTTTTCACCTCTCTGCTCGGAGCTTGTGACAAAATTTACTATGTCCTCTAATCCTCCAGATAGTACCGGCTCCACAGCGAGCGATTTCCCCTTGATGCCTTGGCTCGACTGACGGAAACCTGCATGCAGCCCATCCTCACCTGATCTGGTCGCCTGTTGCAAAGCTTGGAATTCTTGATGAACAAAAGCATTTTCGTCAAAACCCTTTGTCAACTGAAGGAAGGATTGATTGATCCTGTGCGTTTCCGGCGAGAGGGTTCCGGATCTGAAAGTCCCTGATGATCCGAAGTAGCGTTCAATATTCTGAGCTGTGGGGTCTTTCCCCCAAACCGACAAGATATCCTCCATAGCCCGGTCTAGTTCCACGAGCTCGTTTGAATTAACCATGGTTACTGTGCAGGTTCTCAGGAATGTTCGCCGATCGGTTTCGCTGCCAGCACAGGGATCTAATGAATTTTCTATTCCAGCCGTTACTTTTACCCTTTGATCCCAACTGTCCACCCTACGCAGGAAAAAACCTCCAGCTGCCCGTTCTCCTGTCAGTGACCTCTGTGACCCTGCGAGTCGTACAGTGCCCACCGGTCGACGCTCGCAAGAGGAACCCTAACCCTCGATCAGTTTGGTCCCGGTTCCGGCCAGAGCACCAACGTCCAAACCCTCGCCATCCTCCGGCCAAATTAAATTATTATTAAAATTAAATTATGAGAAAATTATAATTTCCACTATATAAAATATTTAATATCTACTATTTTTTTTTAAATAATGAAAAAATCTATCCTAACTTCATCAAAATAGAAACAACCATCACTAAGTGTTACCCCATTATAAAATATATAGTTTCCCATTTTAAATTTATGGAAAAATATATAAGAGAAATTTTTAAAATAGAATGTGTAACATACTTTTTGAGTGATTAAGAATAGGCTTGATATAAACAATGTATATACGTTTGTGCTCAAGTCAGAGCGGAGGGATACACATCGTGTATATGTTTATAATGTTCGAGGAAGGTAATATTGCCGTCGCGTATTTACGCTTCTTGGATGCATATAAAATGAACTTCCGGTCTCGTGCAAAACCTGATCGCAAAACCCCCGTTAGGAAATGTGTGTTCAAGGAAGCGACCGACTGCCCTCAAAAAATATTTAGGGTTTTTAGTTTTCATGGAAGAAAAATCCCGAAAATGCACAAACCCGATAAATACCAAAAGGAAACCTATATATATGTAGTGTTCGGCATATTGTACTTGAGGTGTCCGGCAGAAGGAACAAAGGAACGAGGGTTTGCATCGACTGACCAAAATCGAGGGTTTTTTTTGGCGAAAAAAATTCTGGTCATCTTCGTAGGGTGTCGATCTGACGCTTGGTAAGAGTGTTTCCCGTTTTTATTTTCTTCTGATTTTTTACGTTTTATTCTCATTGTTTTTTTGCGTGATTAGGGTTTTCAGAGAGAATTGCATAATTTTGAGGTTCAGATGATCATCTTGATCCTTTTTTTGGATTTTGATTCCTATTTTTTTCTTATTCTTTTGTATGCAAGGTTGATTTTTACGGGATTGGGGTTTCAAGAGAGAAAAATGTATTAGTTTTGATTTTCGGATCTTGAACTCTTTGCATTTTTTTCCCTGTTTTTATTTTTATTTTTTTCCTTCGTATTAACTCCCGCGGGCTTAGGGCTTTTAGTGGAGAAATTACATGCATTTCGAGGTCGAGGTCAAGATCTCCATCCTCGTGCTTTTTCTTTCTATGTGTTGGAGATTATTTTGTTCGTCGCGTTAACTTTTCCGGCCCTAGGGTTTTTGCAGGGAAAATGCATGTATTTTTAAGTTCGCAGGAGTATCTTTACTCTTTTATTTTTATATTTTATATTTTTCCTCTTTTAATTTTTTCTTTTTATTTTATCTTCTTTGGGATAGTTTCTGCAGCGTTAGGGTTTCGAGAGAGGAAAGTCCATGTATTTTCAGGTTCGGATGAGGAAATCGATCCTCTGTATGTAAATGTGTTTTCTTGATGGTTTTTGTTGGTCTTTGGGGTAACCTGTCTGGCAGTCTAGGGGACCGATCTACTTCTAGAATTAAAATAGAGAAGGAATATATCATCTGGTTCGGATGGATGGTAAAGGGTTTGTCTTGATACAGTCGGGTTTCACACTGATCTTGTAATTCGGGAATGCAACTTGGATCGATGTAATTAAAACTTTGAGCCGTGATACTTGGATTTAGATACACGTTAACAGGATATGAACCTATCGTGAAGAAATAAAACAAATGAGTATTGTGACAGATTTTAGTTTGGTATTAAGTTAACTGATGTTCGTGATTTAAAGTGATCCCCTCCAGTAGAGCGGATTTTAGGGTAACTATTTAACGCTTCCAGTACCATAGGTTTTTTTTGGGTATAGATCATGATCCCATCCAGTTCCATGGAATTTAGGTAAAACATGGTGTTGCAGTAGCAAAGTAACTTGTAGAGAGTAATGGTCTCAGAGAATTGGGCTATAATTAATTGAAATTAACTACATTCAAGTGATATTAAGCAATATTTGCAAGCCATCAATGATTCTTAAGTTGCTTCTGGCACAAGATCACGAGACACATAATTGTGATCCCTCGAATGTTGTCATGGTTGTGTAAGATTTCCATGTTCGTGATTAATGTGACCCACTCCAGTGACATAAATTTTAGGGGGTAAACCATGACCCATCCCAGTACCATAGATTTTCCTTTTATAACCATATCTCGTTCAGTTACATGGATTTTAGTGTAAACCACGGTGTAGTAGGAGAGGTAGCTCCTAGAGAGTATTGGTGTGAGAGACTTGGCCTAATTAATAGAAATTAGTTTTGAATGCCAAGTGATTTTAAGCATTCGCTGCAAGTCATCAATCAATGGTTATTAAGTTGTTTCTGGCTCAAGATTGTGGGACTAATGGATAAAGAATGTGGAAGGTACAAGACAATCAATCTTTGTTAGTGGCTAGGTTTTTGACATGAAGTATGAACTTTGTGCAATTGCACAAATAATGAATTTATCAAGGGTAAATGTCTCCACAATGTTGAAATAATCTTTAAAGCATACCTATATCTCAATCTATTCCTTCAAAGGTTACAAGTAGTATTTAGCAAATTATACAACTAAGTGTGTCTGAAGTAGGGGAGATTGAATTTTGAGGATTGCTACAAAAGTACAGCTATTTTCCAAAAAAAATTGGATACAAACTGTCTAGTGTATTAACCCTGTCCGAAGTTTCAAGTGGACACTTCCGCTATCATCTTTTAGCTTTCTGGTCCTTGATGATGATGGGTGGAGTGTCCACCAGAAATGTCTGACAGGGTTAATCTACTACACAATTTGTATACAATTTTTTTTGAAAAATATGAATAACTGTGGAAATCTCCACTAAGTACAGCTATTTTCAGGGTGATAGGACCAACTAACTTGGAGACAACGTTTAATAGAAATATACACAGATATAATGCAATCCATAGAAATGGGCTCAAAGTACAGCTATTTTTAGGGTGATAGGACCAACTAAAATGAAACAACATTTTATAGAAATGGACACACATATAATGCAATCCTTAGAAATGGATAGCGGTTGTTTTCTATGGGTTCTGTGGTATGTTATCCCTTTTTTCATTTTTATACTCTCCAATAGTGCAAATTTTACCTGTACAAATATGCTATTGGATGCCTTGTATACCGTTGAGAGTGGTTGTTTTATATGGTTTGTGTGATACGTTGGATTATCCTTTTTTTCATTTTTATAGACTCTAGCAGTGCAAATTTTACATGTACAAATATTGAATGCCTTCTATATCTTTACAAGACCGCGGGAAGTACCAGAATATTAGATGAACCGCTATTAGGGTGATTTGTCTGGCCACATAATAGTCTCAATGCCACCACCATGTGGAATCCCCCGGTGACCATTGGGGGAATCTACTGACTTTGGTTTTAACCTATGGCCTCTTGAACTGTAACCTGCCTTGTGCTGTGGTTCAACCAAATGAGCTTATAACCCTTATGGCAGTCTTGTTTTGTGCTCAGAGCTGCTTACCCACTTTTCTTAATTATATGCATTAACAAATATTTGACTTGGGCTGTGGTTCAACCAAATGAACTATAATCCTTGTGGCAGAGTTGTTATGTATGTCTATGCTCAGAGCGGCTTATCCACTTTTATTGATAATATGCATTAACAAACATTGTGTGGTTGCAAGTTTGGGTCCTTCCTTTCTTCATAAATTGGACATGTCAAATTAGCCATGTATGCTGGTTGAAGACAAAAATATACATATCAGTGGTACTCATAAGTAATTTGAAAGTTCAGTTTATATTCCTATTGCTATTTAATGCAGTACTAAGTGGCAAGTGCACGTCTCAACATACCATGTTTGTACATGCTATGAACTGTCAACCTAATGTTAGTTATACTGTATTAATATCTTGAAATTGTTCTCAGGAAACTTTTTTGAGCTAGCTGTGAAACTACTTGGAAAGTCTATATGGCAGGCCGTGATAGATTTGTGAGTATCACTTATTGTATTGTTCAATCAAAGTCACTTGGCTTTTATTGCTAAACTGGTTTTGAGTTTTGCTCTGCCTTTGACTAAGTGTAACAATGCGCATTTGATAATCTTCAGGACTTCCATAGGAAGAACAGAGATTATTCAAATATTTTAGATGAAGATGTTGAACCAGAAGAAATGGAAGAGGGAGAAGAGGAAGAAGAGTATGAAGAGGAGGATGATCAGGAGGAAGGACAGTATGAGAAGTCAGAACCAGAAGAAGATCCTGTTGCGGTCAGGGAACGCCAGGAGTATTTACAGAGGAGAGAAAAATTAAAAGAAGTTGAGCGGCAGAAATTGAGGCAGAAACTGAAGCAAAAGCTTTCTGATCAATTTTATTTGGAAAATGATCAAAAGAAAAAGCTCTCAAACAATGATGAGTAAGTTTAAACAGTGTGCTTGGATTTTCATGTTTGTATGAAGGGTAGTAGTGTTTTTCAGAATCTAATTTACATTGTAATGAAAAGTTGCTTTATTGCAGCTATGGTTCTTTCTTTGGCCCTTCTGAAATAGTGGTTGCCAGAAGAGTTATTGTAGAAACACGTGCAAGGAAAGAAGCTAATTGTATTGCAGCTAAGGCTTCCAAGGAGGACCCAAAAGTATTTTGCAGAACTCTCCTTGCTTTTGCTTATGAACATATATAAAAAGTTTTTAGATGTTGGTTTTGTTTTTTTGCATTTACCTTTAATTCTGATTTGTGTCACAGGGAGTCTGTGGCTTTTCACTGATTTTTTTTGCATTTTGGTTCTAGGCAATATCTGAACCTGAATCGGATACAAACTTTGAAGAAAAAGAACCACCTCCACGCAAGGTTGTTGATGAGGTATAGAAGAGAACTAGAATACAGTCATAACTCTTAGAATTTAGTGTGTATATTGTGTTAAACTGTTTTTAAAGGCAAGTCTAAGATTTATTGCATTCCCAGAGGCAAACAGCTATTGTATGGTCTGTGTAAAAGTCTTTTTGCACAAAATTTGTTTATGCCTGTATTTACTAGAGGATCTCTCTTGCAGACCAAGACAAAAGCACAGCAATTAAAAGCAATCAGGGACTATTCCTTCCTCTTTTCTGATAATGCTGAAATTCCTGTTCCTGATAAAGGGTCCACATCTGATCTTAATTCTGTTACAAAATCCATACCGGGTAAGTTCAGTTTTATAATTATTGAGATTAACCTGCTGTTGTTGGCTTAAGCATTTTTAAATAATCACTGAAATAATTGACTTTTACAGATAATGCTCAGAAAAAACAACCAATTGGGAAAAATTCAGTTGGGGCATTAAAGAAACCTGTAGTATCCAGTAAGCCAGTCTCCTCTTCCAAGGAATTTAAAGGCATTGTAAAACCTTCTGGACAAATGTCTATCAAGCCTGGTTCACGAACAATATCTCCGCAACCCAATCTGAAAGGATCATCTAATGCAAAGAATCAGGCAGGCAAGCCGGGATCTGGATCAGGGCGTTCTGTTATTCAGACCAATGGTCAACCCGGGAGGAACGGAACAAAGACTGTAAATTCTGGGAGTAATGGTATGAAGGGTGTAAACTCAGATACTATTAAGAGAAAGGAACCTTTATTAAATGCTAGTAAAAGTGGGAAGGATCAACAGCGTTTATCAGGCTGTCAGCCTACAAATATTCAGAAGACTGTTCCTATAAAGGCTCCATCGCAAACATTCCAAGTGGAGCAAAGAAAGCCTACGGTAATGGCGAAGTCATTGTCCAAACCAGTGCAAAAGATGGAGACAAAACTTCCACCCAAACCAACACCAAAACCAGCACCAAGACTGGCACCGAAACTACTGCCAAAGTCTCAGGTTTGACCAATTCTGTCACAGTTATGAACTTCTTTGTTTGATCATTCTGCATTTCATTTCAATGTTTGTCTGATTGCAATTTTGTAATTTCATTTCTTTGCCTTACAGGTAAAGCCTGCAAAAGCCCCCTTGTCTCGTGAATCGCATTATGATCGACCCAAGAAGAGGAGGCCTGTAGATGATGACGATGATCTTGAAGATGGTGGCAATGTTAGTAGCATGATCAGACAGATGTTTGGGTAATGTCTTACCTTTCCTTGATGAAATACTATTAACATGATTGAAATCTGGCCTTTGGTACTGTGGTTTTATGATATTGTCTGCTTGGCTTTCATATATGTGATCCTAACAAGTGCGTAATACTTTCAGGTATAATCCAAATAAGTATAGTGATATGGATGATGAAGATGACCGTGACATGGAGGTTGGATTTAGTAGAATACTAGCTGAAGAGAGAAGAAGGTAATATTTAGTTCCATTCTTTACGGAGTAGATTAGTTTCATTTTTTATTTCTTAGAGGGGCAGTTTACTTTTCTACATGTAAATTTATTTGTTGCTGAAGAAGCATTCAAACGTGGTATTAAGTGTGTTTTTCATGGTTACATTTGCAGTGAAAGAATTGCTAGGGAGGAAGATGAAAGGGAGTTGGCATTAATTGAGGCAGAAGAAAGGGCAGAGAGGGAGAGAGCACTGAAGAGACGAAAATTGCAGAAAAAATAGTCGTGGAGCAACAGAAAATGAATACGACTATTTTCTGTGGCCTAAAAATTTCTTGGCAGGTTTGAAACAGGTCAGGGATTCTTTTACAGAGGACATGAATCTGGGAAGGATGTCTGTTCTTTCTGTGAAGCATTAGAGAGTTGATTCGATGAAAAGCAGATTCCATACATACGGATACCTGTCTATGGTCCTTGCATGAGAGATTATTAAGATTGCTGGGCCATCTGTCTTGATATTTTGGTGGTAACCCTATGGGTTCACTTGCATAATCTTTTTGTATGGAAGGGAAACAGAAGTCATCCGGTACTGTGGTTGCAGAATTATGGATGGGACATTGTATGTTTGCCATTGCTTTGTTTTTTCATTGTAAACCAGTCATTGGTCTGGTTGATTTAGTTCCCACAGCAAACACTACCTTAATGTTTTAAGGTTGAGGCAATTCTTAATGCAGTTTTGAGGCAATACTACATTCTAAACGTATGTTGTTGATCAGAGCTGGCTATTGAGCACTTGACATTGCATTTGGAGTGTAATTACAACTCCAATGCGCAGGACCTGGTGATTTGTAAATTCCAAAGAACATATTACTTTTGTTTATGTGCATTAAACTACAGGTCCAATATATGAATTGTACAGGAAATGTGTCTGAAGACAACGTTTCTATTTTATGGAGAAAATCTCAAATGTACACCAGGGCCATTGTTTTCTTTGCCAGCATCAGTTTATATTTTAGTCTGTTCCTTTAATTAAAACAGACTTCGTAAAGTGATGTCGAATTAACCACAACTTTTGGATAAATAGGAAATTCTGAAAGCTATTTTTAACATGGAAAATGCTGAATCAAAAATCATTGTAAGAAGAATCATTTACTAGGAGAACATTTAATTCATTAGGGAATAATAATATTCCCAAAATAGATTATTTACTATAAGAGGAAATAAGCTTGTCAAAACTGATGAAGATTAGCAGAGATGTGCCTGGGATATTGTACTAAATTACAGGTTCAGAATATGAATTGTACAGGCAAAATGTGTCTGAAGACAATGTTTCCATTTTATGGAGAAAAGCTGAAATGTACACCAGGGCCATTGTTTTCGTTGCAAACATTTTATATTTTATCGTGCTATTTTTAACATGAAAAATGCTAGATAGAAAAAATGGAAAATCTTTGTAATAAGAATCACATGACATCGGCTTGCTACATTATACTACTTTTGTTACCAGTAAAATGTTTAATTTATTATGGAAATAATAATAATATTCCCTAAACAGGTTGTTTACAATAGGAGGATAGAAAGCTTGTCAAACCTGAAAAGAATTAATAGAGATGTGCCAAGGATATTTTGCACTAAACTCGATAGGGAATAACAATCAAATGGTGCAATGACTAGATGGGGTATAACAATCAAATGGTGCAAAGATTAGATGGGGATGAAAAAGTGTTGTTCAAAGCCAGTTTCAATAATAAACAAGGGAAGCTGCAGGGCAGTGACTTGCAGCAAGTCACTGCCTTGAGCGGAGCTGTGAAAAGATTGAGCAGGATGCACTTGACGTATTGGGATTATCACATAGAATGAATTTAGGATCATTTGGCAGCACTATTCAGCTCTTTCTAAGTCCTTCCTTATATGCAATGCTCGTGTAAAAGTTCTTTAACCCCTAGCAAAAAATGGCACCTAGAACTCGAATCGGATCCAACTGTAGGGACAAAAGCACAGAATCTCGGCTGAAAGTGAAAAATGTGGATTGAACTTTCAAACTTTCACCCAATTCGCAGGGGCAGAAGCACATATGTCAATAGTTTCGATGTAATATTTACACTTTGGAGTATATTCTTTGCACGGTCTTCTGTACGTAGCCCAAGGTTCTTGTTAAGCCTATGCCTTACATTATCACCGTCAAGAACATAAATGAGCTTTTTTAGCGATTGCAATATATGACTTAGTGTGCAAGCCAATGTACTTTTGCCTGTATTGTTTTTGTATTATTTTTCCTCGAGAGTAACAAAGAAAACAATTGAAAGGGCCAAAAGCACCAGTGGGCAAGCAAGATACATAAAACACCTCATATCATATCAAGCAAGCAAGATACATAAAACACCTCATATTATATCAATCGGCAGAAGTGATGGAGGCTGGGTTGTTTGGGGCTGTTCTAGGTGGCAGAGGAGGGTAGAAAGCAAATTGCACATGCTCTTTGAAATGGGCCATCCAGGGCTCCAACTTTTCAACTTTCTCGGAGAGTAGATTCTAGCTGCCAGACCCCCACCACACGTTCTTAGGTATGGCACTAAAAATAGTGCATCTAGTTCAGTGTTGTGATAAGCTTTGCATGTTCTTCTTGCCTCACACGCTTTGTGATAGCCAGGCTATCCATAATTGTTTGGATGAGTTCTCGACAACGATCCGTGCCGCATGTTTGTTGCCACTCCCTCATGAGCAAACCCCCCCCTCCGTGGTGGCTTCTGATGGTGTGGCCACCTTGACCACCAACTGAAACTCTTGGGCCTTTGCCTCCTCAAACCTCTGAACCATCCTTGCAATTGCCACTAGATCTTCCTCCCCCACAGCTTGCTGAAGCCAATGAACCACCACGTCCAATATGTTTTCCACTGGATGTCAGCGCCATCAATGATTTGCTGTCATCACCCACAAGGTTTGCCAAATTAGGTTTTGGATGGGACCACTTATGCGAAATGTGAGGTGCCAGCCTCATTCCAATCCACCATAAAACACTGATCTAAAGGGCTTACCTTTTTCTACCACCAGGGCTATCTACCTACTATTTGAGTCGAGCTGTTGGGCACTCGGTCTCACCACCAACACAGAACCACCGACGTGTGAGGGGAAAATGTTGCTTGCCACCCAGTCTTCCACCCACGATGCACTACGACACTAGGACAAAATTACCCTAGTTGAAGAACCAGTGAGAGCACCAACACAGAACCACCGACGTGTGAGGGGAAAATGTTGCTTGCCACCTAGTCTTCCACCCGATGCACTACGACAATAGGACAAAATTACCCTAGTTGAAGAACCAGTGAGAGCACCAAGAATCGAGTCGCTCCACCCCTGAACACACACCTCCCTACCCCAATTGCTCGGTAGAAGAATTCCCCACCCTCTGTTGAACCACTTTTGCTCTAGGATAAATGAATTATCCCATTGGTTGCTTCGACTCACTAAATGTATGTGCATGCTTAACCAATACTTCACCAGGTTATATCTTCATGGGAGCCAGAAGGATCGTCGACGGTAAATTTGCCACCTTTTCGACACTAGTCTCGCTCGCAACTTTTCCCTCTCCAACTTCACACACCAGGAGTTGTAATAACACCATCCACCATTCAAGATTTTGAAATTGACCCAGGCCCTATCCGGGATATAACAAGCCTCTTCCTCGACCATGAACGCTCCTCTAACTTCACCACTTGCAATGTACTCTTTGAGCGAATGTTTCACACACTCAAGATTTAGTGCCCTCGATCTCAAGGTACTTGGAGAAGGCATGGGGGCAGGGCCTCGTACCTGCATCCACGTGCCCATCAACAATACCTACATGGTCCTTCGGGGCTTGCAATCACGTTGTTCAACACCCCCATCAGGGAGACCTCCTCCGAGTCCACAAGTTTGCTGAACTCTTCTGGAATACCCTCATGGGGAGGAGCAGGCCATCCACTGACAAAAATTGACCTTGGTGAGCTTATCCGTAGCTTTGTTTCCCTCTCAATCTACATGTTCGGCGATGATATAATCAAGCCACAATTTTGCTAAACTCTTCCAGAATACCCTCATGGGGCAGAGCAGGCCATCCACTGACAAAATCCTGACCTTGGTGAGCTTATCCGTAGCTTTGTTTCCCTCTCGATCTACATGTTCTGCGATGATATAATCAAAGGAGGAGATTCTTGACATGATCTTCTCCCCGATGTATTCCAAGCGTCAACTCTTGATCACCTTCTCTAGGGGGGATCCATGAATTAGTTTTTGCAACATTGATATGGCAATTTTTGAATCACCTCTGACCTGTAGAGTTAACATTTCTTGCCCATAAGTTGTTTGAAGTCCTTTCTCCAATGCCAAGAATTCAACCACGTTGTTAGTGGTGCTGCCACATGAGGCTGTGTAGAACTTTATGACACGCCCCTTGTCGTCTCGAATGACTACTCCAATTCATGCCGGACCTGGATTCCCTTTGGAAGTGCCATCAAAATTAAGTTTGTGGAATCCTTTTGGGGGAGGAGGAAGGAGTTTGGGTAATGCTCCTGCATATGTTGAATGTTCGTCGATCTTGTAGTAATGGCCCCTTGGGCTAATTCTAACGCTAACGAGATTCTCTATTCACTGCCTTCTACTTTGCAGTTCTTTTTTGTCCATTGGCCTATGTAGATGGTTTCTTTGATGTTTTGCATTATTTTTTGACCATATCTGATCGGTCGGTAGACTTTTCGAGTCCAATGTTGGACGGTTCCTTGATTTCTAGATATTCTGGATGATGAAGCCTTGACAGAAACACCATGCCCTATTGACGATGGGATTTTTGAAGAGTAGCTAGTGCCATGCTTGCATAGATTCAGCGAAGCTATTTGGTGACTTATGAATCAATGTTTACAATTCAATAATTTTTCATTTCCCAAACAAATTTGTATACTCTACTTCTATGAAGTGAACTTGTGTGTACACACTACTGTGATTAGAGAAACTAGCGTATACCCAGAGAATTTATGATTTAGTCAATTTATCATGTGTTGAACCTTAATCAATGCATTGGTAACTTGTTAAACAATGCAGTAAACATATAATAAACCATCACACATAAGCAACACACATGAACAACACCAAGATTTAAGGTGGAAACCCAATGCGGAAGAAAAACCCCTTGCGGTTGTCGTCTATGTCTTATTTTAATATTAAGAAATCTGTTTACAATCTTATACTGGTGCAGACTCATACTAGTGCGCAGGCACCCATCTTCAGAACACTAAAACCTTCTTTCATTTTCCAGCTTCTACTGGAAGGGAGCTACAACTCCCTAGCTCTTGTACTAGCCAATGTGTTTACTAGTATGTAGGCGTTGTCATACAAAAGTCTACGACCTTATCTCTTTTAGAGACGTTTCATAATTTTTTAGACTAGATGCAACTGGTACACAACAATACAAATGAAGGTCTCATTTGATCAAATTTTCATACTAGACCCATTAGAAACTTTGAATCTCAAATTGCATCAACCAACAATCAGTGAATTTGAACAATCAGATCACTATCACCAGAATACTGCGATGAACCTAGAAATCTGCATCATCATTCAGAACCAATTGTAACCTCAAAACCATGCATCATAATGTATACGCTACTTTACTGAACCCAACTTGTGTGTATATGCTAATTCTTTTAACCAAACTTGCGTATACCTTCAAAACTACTGAAACATAAAACTTCTGAATCAAGTCTGTACCAACCAATATTGAACATCTATTGTCAATTTACAGAGCTTTACACAGGGAGTAGAAGAGAACCCTTTTTACTTAAACAATCAATCAATCAGACACCAAACTCCTTATGCATTTAGTTTTACATTCAGATCTAAGAAGACTTCATTGACAAACAACAGTGAAACAACAAAACTGATCAAATAAATAAGTTAGATCTGAAGAATAGGTTTTTCTTTTGTATATGCTACTTGGAATAGTAGAACTTGCGTGTATACGCGCTTTTACCAAGACGAACCAGTGTATAGATCTGCAAATATTAACTCATAACTTCGCTGCTATTCCAAATTTTAGACAAACCCAGATCATGACATTTAAATATTAAAACAGGTGTATATAATCAAATCTAGCCCAACCAATATCAGATCATTCAATGATAAGTCATTTCAGGTCTCATAATCTTGATCCAACATTGAATTCAAGATGCACATAATATTTTAGATCAAATCACAAACACAACCCCTGCAACATAAAATATACTTCAGATAGAAGTATTCTTGAGAAAACCCTTTTATTTGCACACTTTGGCCTTATGACCTTCTCTTCCTTATGTAGTTTTAGGCCTTTCTCAATACCTCAGACCAAAACCACTTAGGACCTATGGTATTCTTGGACGGGATCAAATAGTCGTTACTCTCAATATTGTGGGTAAATACCATGGTATTGACCCCTGGTATTCTTTGCTCTTGATTTTCCAACATGTACACACTGTTGTTCTTGTGAAAGTGCATGTATATGTATACACTCCTTTTGTTTTGTGAACCAGCGTGTATACACTGTTTTGACTAAGTGGACCAGCGTACACATCTTAAACTGCTCTACACCATCTTTTTCTTTCAACTTCTTTATTCTGATCAATGGACCTTAGTTCTATCTATCTGTTCTTTTGTATCAATGCCCTGCTACATCTAAATAGACCTCTTACACTGTGAGTTTCATTTCATCAAAACTGAACTGACCGGTGAGTGAGTTGCTATCAAGGACAACACTTATATCATAATGCCAACAATCTCCCCCTTTGGACTTGATGGCAACCATGATGGTGTTGATTACTGCAAGTTGTAGAAACTGTTAGAGATAACATGCAACACCAACACCAAAATACTTTCCCCCTTTGACATGAAGGGAAAAGGGCGTACCAACCTACTATCCTTATTTGATATACATTATGTTGTCCATGATCCCCTTGAGTACATGGAGAGTCTGCAGAGATATGTTTCAAAATAATAACATGACTCTAGAACTCAACTGAGTATGACCTCCCTAAGACCAATGACTTATACATACATCAATTACCCAACCAAGTGGGGATACACCACATTTGACTTATCCACCCAACCAAGTGGGGATATATCAATTGTTTATACATGACAAAAATACAACAATTATTACATCATCCATCCCAGGCATATTGGGGAAACAAATTACATCATATGTCTAATAGGACTCATTCAAATATAGATTATGACAGAAGGAGTCATATCACCCCCTAGATCTTTATATGAATTATGCAACAAATGATATAAATATCTGAAACCATAGTTGAACTCAACAATCATAATGCCAACAATGCAAAATGCGTGTGAAGGCTAAAGCTCCCCCTGAACCTGTGCATAGTCAACAAGTCATTTATCAAGGCATCTTTGTCAGTGAGATAAAAATCAATGAACAAAGCATATCATTAGACTGTAATCATCAATATCAGATAGAGCACCCATATTAGACACTGGCCTACTGTTTTTCTATTAGAAAAACATATATGCTACTTCAGCCACAGAAACCCGCGTGTATACGCGACTATACTTCATGAAATCTGCGTATAATAACCTTCCTTTAAAAACCTGATTTAATAGAAGGATGATGCAACAACTACTCCTAACTTTTGTCTGAGATATTCAAAAGTTTCTCTGGGAAGTGGTTTGGTGAATATATCAACAACTTGTTCTTTGGAGGGAACATACTCCAACTTAACCTTTTGTTCAAGCACTTGTTCACGTAGAAAATGGTACTTAATGGGTATGTGCTTGGTCTTGGAATGCATGACAGGATTTTTCGAAATACTGATGGCACTTGTATCATCACATAGAATGGAATGGGTGGAGTACATGTGATTTGAATGTCTTGCAATGTTTGCGTCATTCAAAGTAGTTGTGTGTAGCAAGATGCAACAACCACATATTCTGCTTCAGCGATAAATAAGGCAATTGAACTTTGTTTCTTGCAGAACCAAGACGCTAGCCATGAGCCCATATAGAATGCACCTCCACTAGTGCTCTTTCGATCATTGACATTTTTTGCTCAATCCGCGTTTGTATATGCATGAAGAGTAAGCTCTGTATCTTTAGGATACCATAGTCCAAAGTCCTGAGTTCCTTGAAAATATTTTAAAATTCTTTTAACTGCTTGAAGATGTGATTCCTTTGGATTTGCTTGGAACCTTCCAACAATTCCTACTGCATGCATGATAACAGGTCTGGTACTTGTTAGATAGAGCAAACTTCCAATCATAGATCTGTATGTTGGTTGGTTTACTATTGGTGATTCATCGTTAAAGCTGACATTGCATCCTGTTACAACTGGAGTACACACTGGTTTAGAATCTTCCATTCTGTACTTCTTCAAGATTTGCTTGAGATATTTTGTTTGTGAAAGGAAAATATCATCTTTTGTTTGCTGTAGTTGTAGGCCAAGAAAATAAGTAAGTTTATCAAGTAAGCACATTTCAAATTCTTGTTGCATTACTGAAGCAAAACTCTGACTCATGGATTCTTCATTGCTACCAAAAATGATATCATCAATATACACAACAATAATTAGCAGTTTATCATTTTCAATCTTTGTGTATAAATTGCTATTCGCAGAATCTTTTGTGTAACCTTGTTGTAGATATTTGTCAAGGCGGTAATACCAAGCCCTTGGAGCATGTTTCAGACCATATAAAGCCTTTTTGAGCTTACATACGAGTTTTGCATCATTTCCAAAAATGAATCCTTTTGGTTGTTCAATATAAACTTCTTCTAGATCTTTATTAAGAAAAGTTGATTTTATATCCATTTGATATACTTTGAATTATCGAAAACTAGAAAGAGCAAGAACCATCCTTATGGCTTCAAGTCTAGCAACATGGGCAAAAGATTCTTCAAAATCTTTACTTTTTTGTTGAGCATACCCTTTGCAAACAAGTCTTGCCTTATTTCTAATAACTTCTGCATTTTCATTCAACTTATTCTTAAATATACATTTTGTTCCTATAACATTTTTATCTTGAAGTCTAGGAACTGATTCCCATGTATCATTTTTTTCAATTTGGTCAAGTTCTTCATCAATGGCCTTGACCCAACATTCATCTTTGCTGGCTTCATTTACATTTTGAGGTTTTGTGGAGGGTAATAATGCTAGATAACTCGAGGTCCCTCTAAGAGTTCTTTTTGTCTGTACTTCAGACCCTTTTTCTCCTAGAATTTGAGATTTTGGATGATTCTTCTGAACATCCCTGGATGGAGTCTTTTCCCTATCTATTGTATCTTCTTCTGGTGCTTCATTGGTTTCTTCTTCTATATCATTTTGATTTGATGTGGGAAAATATTCCCCATCTTTCTCATTGTCATATTTCTCTGTTGATTTCATTTGTTCCAGATTTCTGCATGCTTCATCGATTACAACATCAATGCTTTCAACAATTTTTCAAAGTCTTTTGTTATAACATTTGTATCCTTTACTTCTAGATGAATAACCAAGAATAATTCCTTTGTATGCTCTTGGTTCAAACTTACCAAGTTTTTCATCAGTCCTTTTGATGAAACATTTGCTTCCAAAAACTCTGAAGTGTTTGACAGTGGGAGACTTACCATACCAAAGTTCATATGGAGTTTGATTGTTATTTACCCGAACATTTGCTTTGTTGAGCATAGTCATGACAACAAATGCAGCTTCACCCCAGAAATTTGCAGGAGTTCCAAATTCATCAAGCATAGCTCGGGCCAGTTGTTGCACTGTACTGTTCTTTCTTTCCACTGCGCCATTTTGCTGAGGAGTTCTTGCGATGGAGAATTGACTTTTTATTCTATGTTGTTCACAAAAGTCAAAGAATTCATTTGATATGAATTCTCCCCCTTGATTAGATCTAAGACATTTGATTTTTCGATTTGATTAATTTTCAACTAAAGCTTTAAAGGATTTAAACTTTTCAAATGCTTTATCTTTATGCTTTAGTATACCTATCCAACACATCATGGAAAAATCATCAATAAATGAAATAAAGTATTCTTCTTCACGAGCTGACTTTTTCCTTGTTGGTCCACATAAATCAGTATGGATGAGTTCAAGAGGTTTACTTGTTGATCCTTCTTTTTCACTAAAGTGAACTTTGGTTTGCTTACCGCCTTGACATGATTTGCATATGGTATTTTCTAGGACACTGATATCTGGAAGATCACGAACTGCCTTGAGCCTGCATGCTTTTCTTCTCTGAGAAAAGCTTAGATGTCCCAATCTTCTATGCCATACCTAGTTTTCATCTGTTTTGCTTAGATAGCATTGTTGTTGTCCTCTTTTGAGTATATATAAGTTATTTGGAGTTCTTGTACTTTTGATAATGGTCTTTCCTGTATCAAGCTCATGAACCACACATCCGTTTGATCGAAAAACAACTTCATTTCCGTGATCACACATTTGACTGACACTCAATAGATTATGTTTTAAACCATCTACATACATGACATTTCTGTCTTTAACATTTTCTTTCAAGAAAACATAACCTTTATCTTTAATGACCGCTGGTGTGTCATTTCCAAATGAGATGTTCTTTTCCTTTTCTAAAACATTATAAGAATGAAGTTTCTCTTTATCACCTGTCATGTGTTTGGAGCATCTGCTGTCGATGTACCACTGATTCTCTTGTCCTTCTGCATATAGAGCTATGCCACATCTTTCTGATTGAGATTTCTTCTTTTTCCATATCTTGGAATTTAATGATGATTGCTCTTTTTGAAGTGTTAGCCGAAATTTGCTCCTGCATTCAGATTTTTCATGACCAAAGTTGTTACAAATCGAACATTCTATTTCATCTTCAAGAGGAGAAAAGTTATTATTAGAACTTTTCTTGATTCCAGTTACACTCCTTTGATTTCATGCTTCTCTAGTCATGATATTTTGTAAGCAACACATTGAGCAGCCTTATGCCCAAAGTTATGGCATGAAAAACATTGTCCATTAAAGAAGTTTTTGCGATCATAGAATCTTTTGGCATTGTTTATCTGTTGCTTGAAGCTTCTACTGATATTCATCCTTGGAGTAAATTGAGTATGACTTACCCGACGAGCACTTTTAGGCCTTTCTTTGTTGATGATTGACACACTGTTCACTGGTCTTTGCTGCATCAAGATAGCTTTTGGTGGAGGCTGACGACTTCTGTGATTGAGATGATTCTTCAGTGTATCCAAGACCTGTCTTTATAAGGGGAGAACGTTGAACTTTGATAATTTCATTTAAAGTTTTTGATCCTTTAGCAAATCTAAGATTAAGAGATTTTGTTTTCTCAAGTTCTTTTCTTAGACCCATAATTTCACATTCTAGATCTTCATTGTGTTTTTCTCTTTCAGTGAGTTGATGTGTCAACGTATCTATGATCATATTCTTTTCTTCTAAACAGATTTTGAGTTTTGTGATTTCTTCAAGAAAGTCTTCCTCTTCTAAGGCATCCAAAAAATCATTATTGTGATAGGCCATGAGAAGTCTATAATTTTGTTTAGTGTCATCTTCATCACTATTAGATAAACCATCGCTATCTTCATGCGTATATTAACTCCTATTGACAACTTGTTTTCTATTTCCTTTTGCATATTCCTTTCCCTTTTCATATTTATCTTCATGAGGAAATTTGGCAGCATAATGACCAACTCTACCACAAGCAAAACATTTGAATGGTAGCTTACCTCTGAATCTTTTGAAACCCCTTTGAAGTTTTTTGAAAAAAATTACCTCATCTTCTTCTTCTTAAATGTATCTTGGTTCATTTGCTCTTCCTTTTCTTTTCCCTTTGCTTAAAAATAACGTCTCTCATATTTGATGGACCTCCTTTTCTCATTTCAAAGGCAATGAGGAATCCATGGAGTTGAGTCACAGTGATAGTTTGAAGACTTTGTTTTTCTTCTATGGCAGATACTTTTGAATCAAATTTAGAAGACAAAAATCTCAAAATTTCTCAACTAAAGTAGCTTCTTTTATCTCTTCACTCAGATTCTTCATACAATTAACAATATCTACATGTGAAAAGTAACTAGCAATACTCTTATCACTATGCATCTTAAGAGTTTCATACCGAATTCTAATAGTTTGAAGCTTATAACTCGTTTTACCTGGGAGTCTCCTTCATAGCTCTGAATGATTTTGTCCCATATCTCTTTGGCTATCTTGCGCTGCATGACTTCGAAAAATTCTGATTCTGACAGACTTCCCAATAAAGTATTGACAGCTTTGGCATTGGTTTCATATAACTTTTTATTTGTAAAGTCTCTAGGTATTATTGCTGGAAATTGATATCCTCCTTCCACAATTTCCCAAACATCAGCTCCAAGCGATTGAAGATTGGCTCTGGTTCTTATTTTCCAATATACCAAGTTTCTCCCATTGAATACTAATGGTCTGATATATTCCATGCCTTCATGATTATTCATCTTGAAAGATTTTTCTTCAAGCGATCAAGCTTCTTTTGAAGGACCTGCTCTGATACCAATTGTTGGAAATAACACTTGGGGGGGGGGGTGAATTAGTATTTATAGTTCAATAATTTTTTTTATTTCCAAACAAATTTGTGTACGCTACTTCTGTGAAGTGAACTTGCGTGAACACGCTTCTGTGATTAGAAAAATAACATATACCCAAAGAACTTATGATTTAGTCAATTTATCATGTGTTGAACCTTAATCAGTGCATTAGTGACTTGTTAAACAGTGTAGTAAAAACATAATAAACCATCACACATAAGCAACACAGATGAACACCAAGATTTAAGGTGGAGACCTAATGCAGGAGAAAAACCACCTGCTGTTGTTGTCTCTGTCTTATTTTAATATTAAGAAAATCTGTTTACAATCTGTTGAAATTTGGTACCGGAGGACAGGTGGTTCCCTAAGGCTTTGATCTTTGACCTAGGGAAAAGTGTCCAAAAGAGTTTAATTTTTCTCCTAAAGTAACTTTATAATTTTTATAAAGTTAAATCTAATTTAAAAGTGACTTTAATTGATAAAGTTACTAAAGTCTAATTTTAAAGTGACTTTAATAAAGTTAATGTAAAATTAGAAAGGAAAAGTGACTTTGGAAATAAATGACTAAGTGGGTCTTTATTAAAGTGGGGTGAGTTAAAAAATAAAAAGTGAGATTTAAATGAGCATTTAATCTCAGCCTAGATCTCAATTTATTTTAGCCATTGGATTTAGAGGTTACCCAAAAGTCACTTAGGATTAGATTAAAGGAGGAATTGGAGGCAAGAGGTCATTCATTCTTTCATGAGCAGATTGAGAGAAGGAGAGCAAGGGAGATTTCTGGACAAGGAGGAGAAGGAGATAGCAGCTTGGCACACATTCCAAGGCAGCAGTTGAGCAGATTTGTACAGCTGATTCAGCGCACAGTGAAAGGTTGATTTTGGCACGATTTTCTAGAAATCCGTACCACTGGTTTGCACAGAAATCGAGGAGCAATTTGCTGTTTTTTCTGCACGCAAATCGATGTCCATACAGTGCATTTAGTGCAGGCTGTACAACAATATTTAAGGCTGAAAGTGGGCACGAAAATCGAGGAGGCCGTACAACATTTATTGCTGTTCTATTTGCTGTGATTTCCAGTTTGCTGTGAGGCACGAGAGAAGAGATAAGTTGTAAATTTGTTTGCTGAATATTTCTCACTGTAAAAAAGACATTTTCAGAAATAAAGAAGAGCTTTCGAACTGGTTTTCCGCAAGAGTTGTAGGGGGTTTTTCCAGGGTCACATTGACCAAAAATCACTGTGTTCAAATGCGTTAAATCAATGTTTGTACCTGCTGATTTTTTATTTCTGCATTTTCCAGCGTTCTGTAAAATTACAAGAATTTGTGTTTTCAGCAAATTTTATTTTATTTTATTTATAT
>APFE030046552.1:0-11143 GCA_000404065.3 Pinus taeda | reverse complement strand
TTTCATTGGCTTTTTTGCTTTCATTTCCTATCTAATACTACCCTTATTCCTTCCAAGGTCCCAGATTAAGTAGTTGGGAACCTTAGTTTCTCTACCTAGCTACTGATCTGCCAAGATTAAACAGTTTGGACAGATTTCTTTCTCTATTCTACAACATAAAATTGAACACATGGCATGATCTAGATTAGACTGTTGGGTCATCCATAAACTTTTGTGAAAAATGCAGGCCTATATACACCTTCTTTTCTTGTAAATATGGAACCTTTGTGGCAGCAAAGAATGGATCATATTTGGCACTCATTTTGCCAATCATGAAATATGAAACCTATTGGTATAGGTATCCAACAAAATCCACTCCTAGTTTTTTGACTATTCACATCTCCCACCCATCTTCCAACTCCAAACGATGCCTCTCCTCCAATTCTCCTCTCCACCATAGTCCCTCCTATGCACCTGCTCTATTCCTATGCATAGTCAGCACCCTTCCTCCTACACACTGTGGCACCCTTCCTCCTATGCATTGTGTCACCATGCTCAACGGTGCTCCCTTGTGACCTTGATTCCTCGCTCCCATACCTTTGGTCATTGTGGTCCCCTCTCCACTACGTTGTCACTGCCACTCGGATTCCTTGATATACAATCGACCCTCCCTACACAGGTTAATCCCTCGACCTCCATACACAGGTTAATCCCTCAGCCTCCATACGTATACCACTGCAAAGTCCAATGCAAACTCTCCTCACCAGTGATCCTGGCCCATTACATTAATAATGACATATGCGCCCTACCCCACATATAACCTCCCCCTTATAACAATTACCCGAAATATTACCTCTATCCCATAAGTATCAGATTGCACTTATTTTTTTTTACACCAGAAGTGCATTCTTGCCACCATAATTGCATTTTTTTCCACCAGAAGTACTATAGTATATATATATATTATTATATTTATATATAATATTGGCAGCAAATTATTTTTAAACTCATTCATTGATCTCTATAGTTGGAGTAGTTCTTTTTGGGAAAGAGAACTATCCAAAATGGTTGCGGAAGATAAAACACACTCTCATTTTCAATGAGCTGTGGAAAGAAGTTTGTGTAGGAGAAGGAGATAATGAACCTGCAAAGCCTACCTTAGACAAGGAATTCACCATTTGGGAAGACAAGAACATCAAGGCCTATGCATTGATTGCAACATCTGTAAATGAAGAGGTGAGTTCCCATACTTCACCATTTTCAAATGCTTTTGAAGCCTTACAGAAGTTGAAGGAACTCTATAACTCACACTTTGAACTTGAAGTTATCCAATTGATGATTAAATTGTTCAACCTTGAATTAAAAAATGATGATCCTCTTGCTTTGGCATCATAAGTAAGACCTATTATGAATGATATCAAAGTCACCAATGTTGAACTAGACATTCCTCTTATAACTTTTGTTAAGGCACTTTATCCTACTTATTCAAATTATCTTGAGTCATTGCAAGCGAATGGAAACCTCAAAGAGATTACCTTTGACTCCCTTGTGAAAAAAGTTGCTGAGAGAGATAAGGATTTTGGGAAAAAGAAAACTCCTCGGTCTTTTGAATAAGTTGTATGTCTTTCACATAGAGAGAAGGATCATGCTCAAGATTCTTCTAGAGGAAGAGGTGGTCAAAGAGGAAGAGGAAGAAGAAATTTCAGAGGTAGGGGGGGCAAAAAATCTCAAGGAGAAAAGTATGATCTTCATTGCATACGTTGCAATAGAGATGGATCACATGATGCATCCACATGCAAGTTGCCTTGGGAAAAAATTGAGCAAGAAATAAATCAAGCCAAAGGTAAAACCAATGACAAAGAGAAAGGTAAAACACCTGAATCCACTCACTATGTTGTGGCACATTGTAATATTGGAGTAAATCAAGACTTGTTTAATGCTTCACTTGCTTCTTGGAAAAATGACTCGTTGCTTGATTCAGGGGAAACTTGCCACATGAATTTTAGAAGAGATTGTTTTGAAGAATTACTGATAATGTTGATGGAGTAGTATACTTTGTAGCCAAATCAAAACTTAAGGCATTAGGGCTTGGCACAATCAAGCTCAAATTGCCTAGTCTTCTAAACTTTCTTCTGCATGATGTTTTATATCTCCCACAATTGAGGACAAACTTATTGTCCTTGGTCCACATCCGCCAACGAGGACACTCTATTCATATGTTTTATGGCAAGGTTGAGGTCAGAAAAGCATCAGATCGCTCACTTGTCATGACGAGGATAGAAGAAGAAAGTGTTATGAAGTTGAAAGGTACCTCTACTTGTGCACACAATTTCTCATACAGTTCTCATTATGATGAAGGTACATTTCCATCAAGTATTTTATGGCATTCCATATTTGGACACTTGAACTATGAAAAACTTCGCTTGTTGAAGAAAAATGGTGCTACTAGTTTGCTGACAATTCCTAGGAAACTTAAGCAATGTGATGCTTGTATTCTAGGAAATCATAGAAAACATTCTTTTCATGATTCACATTCTAGAGCACATAGAAAACTTGAAATCATTCATTCAGATTTATGTGGTCCAATGCATGTTCCTTCTGCAAATGGAAATAAATAGATGATGACATTTATTGATGACTACACTAGAATGTGTTGGGTTTATCTATTCAGAAGAACAAATCTGATGCTTTTCAAACATTCAATAAATTTCATACATGCATTGAAAATGATGCACAATATCATATTGGCTCTATTCGCACTGATAATGGAAAAGAATACACTTCAAATGAATTTGAAAAATATCTTCACCGGCATGGGATCAAACATCAAAAAATTGTTCCTTATTGTCCCCAACAGAACAGAGTAGTTGAAGATAAAATTTTACATTTTGTAGAATGTAAAATTGATGTTTTGGGTTGATGCAGTTCTCTGTGTTGTATATGCAAAAAATATATGTCCATCTAATGCTATTAGAAGCAAGACTCCTTATTAAATGTGGTATGGCCACATTCCTTCGGTAAAGCATCTCAGGGTCTTTGGTTCCACCTGTTATGCCTTGATACCAAAGGTACAAAGAAACAAACTTGGTGCAAGGAGTCATAAGTGTATCTTCTTAGGTTATTCAAATACCTCCAAAGAACATTGTCTCTATGATGAAGTTAATAATAATTTTTTTGTATCTAGAGATGTAATCTTTCTTGAATATTCCAAAGCTGACAATATTGTTGAGCGACATCTTGATCGCTTGGATAGATTCATACATGAAAAATCATTTCAAGAATTTGATAATCAAATTCCAGATCTTGAAGGGGGGATTCCTATACTGGATCAATCTATGGAATCTTCTTTTGAAGCACTCTCTCCCCCACATGAAGATCCAACCACTAATGGTACTTTGAGTGATGTGATTGACATAATTGGGAGATTCAATCTTGATTTAGTCCCAACTCAGTCAACCTAGCATCCTGAACCATCTCAGAAAGGTCCCCCAAAATGACTAACAAAGACACTTGAAAGTGTTCATCGTGATGATGTTGGAAAGAGAGGAACAAGAAATTCAACTAGGAAAAATGGAGGTGATGTAGGTGATTTTGATTCACCTATTGATATGGATTTTTTTTACGATTGTGAACTGAATTTGTATACATATTTTGAATCAACTTCCTTCAAATAAGCCGCTTCTCACGATGAATGGAAAAAATTGATGCAAAAGGAGTATGATGCCTTGGTAAATAATGAAACTTGGAAGCTGGTTGATCCTCTATTGGGAACCAAACCAGTTGGGTGCAAGTGGGTCTACAAGAACAAGTATAAAGTTGATGACTCACTTGAAAAGCAAAAATCTAGGCTTGTGGCAACAGGTTTTGCATAGAAGGAAGGGGTCGATTATGAGGAGACATTTTTCCCCATAGAAAAATGGGCTACCATTTGGAAACTCTTTGCCTTGGCAGCTCAGAATGATTGGAAAACCCATCAAATGGATGTAAAAATTTCTTTCTTGAATGGAGATATGAAAGAAAATGTTTTTATGTCCCATCCAGAAGGATTTGTTGTGAAGAGACATGAACATAAAGTATGCAAACTTGTGAAATCGTTGTATGCCCTCAAGCAAGCACAACGAGCCTGGTATGAAAAGTTAACTGAGCATCTTCTGAAAATCAACTTCAAACATTATGATCTTGATGATGAAACTTTGTTTTTTAAGAAAGTTGGAAAAATAGTCATATATCTTGTGGTATATGTAGATGATATTTTGATGATAGGGAACAATGAGAGCTACATTGCATCCATAAAGAAGGAATTGAGGAAAGGTTTTGAAATGACTGGCTTGGGCTATGTTCACTACTATCTTGGTATTGAAGTAACTCAACATCCAAAGTATATATTCATCTCTCAAAAGAAGTACATTAGAGATATGTTAAATAGCTTTGGCTTGGATGAGTGCAATCCTTTGGCTACTCCAATGAAATGTAACTTAAAGCTCACATCCATTGAAGGAAAAGAATTTGAGGATGCAACAAGGTATATATAGCTTGTAGGAAGCCTTAACTACCTCACTACTACTAGACTGAATATTTCATTTGTTGTTGGAACCCTCTCCAAGTTTATGCAAAAGTCTCGTGAGGGACATTGGTCCGCTAAGAAAAGAGTTCTAAAGTACTTGAAGATAACCCAAGACTTTGGACTCAAGTATACAATAGAGGCAGAATATGTTGTAACAGTTGAGGCAACAAAAGGAATTGTGTGGCTTCAGAAAATTTTGGAAGATTTACTGGTAAAACAAGTACATTCAACTCCATTCATGATTGACAACACCTCTATAATAAAGTTGGCCAAGAACCCAAAGCTTCATGGTCGAACGAAGCACATTAATAAAAAATACCATCTAATTTGACATCATGTTGAGGCCAAGACAATCCATCTATGCCATTGTTCCATTGATGAGCATATTGTAGACATCTTCACCAAAGTGCTTGTAAGATAAAAGTTTGAAATATTCAAAATGATGCTTGGACTCGCCAACATCCCTTCAAATTAAGGGGGGAATGTTGACACCTAGTCATTGGGATTGGGTGAACATTTGTAAATAATATAAACAGTAAATAATGGAAAATGAAGAGTCATCAAGAGGTAAAGCTGAAGAGTCTCTCACTCCTGTATATAACCATGAGTAATCTTAATGAATAAACATAATTCGATTTGAAGAGTCACTCCTGGCTTGACAATATAATTAGCTGAATAAGTAGACTTCACTAGAATGAAGGGCACTACCTTCATCAACCTATCAAACACAACCATGATGGAATCATGTTTTCTAGATGTCCTCAACAAACCTGTGATGAAATCCATGGAAATGACCTCCCATTTCCACTTTCGAATTGGAAGTGGCTAAAAAAACACACCTCTCTTCTTTCACCTACTAATAGTCTAAGCATCTAGCCACAAATTTTGCCACTTCCTTCTTTAGATTCGGCCAATGATAAAACTTCTTCACTGATGTCAATGTCTTATGGTATATTTGGGTGCCTCGAATATGGTTTTACATGAAATTTTCACAAGATAGTCTTCTTGAGCTCATTTTCATTCAATAGATAGATCATGTTCGTAAGTCTAACCAAACTATCTGCTTTAAGATGAAAGTCCACATATTGACCACTTGTACCTTGTTGTAACCTGTGCATAAGAACCATGCACCTATCATCATGTTGTCTTACCTATAAGATATGATCTTGTAGATATGTCCCATAAGAGCTCATAGCTTCTATATGATTTACCTGTATCCTCCTGCTAAGAGCATCCACAACCTTGTTCTCTTTCCCCTTGATGTACCTGATCTCAAAGTTGAACTCACTAATTGTGGCCAACCCTAGCTTGTTTGGAATTTAGATTTAGTTGGTCAAACATATACCTCAATCCACTTTGATCACTCATCAGTACAAACCACTTTCGAAGAAGGTAGTGTCTCCATATCTTCAATGCATGGACGATCACTGCCAAATCAAGATCATGTGTCAGATAATTCCGTTCATGCTCAATTAGTTTCCTTGATTCATTAAATACACATGTCCTTCCTGCATCAAGACTCTACCAAGTCCTCTCTTGCAGGCATCTGTACACACCAAAAACTATTTGTTTGGATCTACAATTTTTAAGACTGGAGCACTTGTCAACAACTACTTTAATTTCTTAAAACTTGTTGCACATTCCTCGGTCCATTCAAATTTATTACCTTGCCTTTGCAGTGATGTAATAGGATATGAAATCCGAGAGGAGTTCCTGACAAACCATCTGTAATAGCCTGTTAGTCCCATTAATGATCTTAACTCACCCACATTTATAGGAACTTCCAAGTCCATGATAGCTCTTATCTTCTCCGGATCTACTGTTATACCTTCCTTGGAAACCACATGCCCCTAGTAGTGTTTCTTTATTTGAAAGAAACTACATTTACTAAGCTTAGCATACAATTGAGTCTCTCTTAATAATCTCAATATTGCTGTTGAGTTCTCATCGTGATCTTCCTCATTTTTAGATTATATCAAGATATCATCAATGAATACAATAACAAAAGTGTCTAGATAAGGACGCAACACACTATTCATCAAGCACATAAAGGTAGTTGGAGAATTAGTCAAACCAAATGGAACTACAACAAAATCATAATACCCATACTTGGTCCGGAGAGAAGTCTTGTAGATTTCCTCTTCTTTAATGCATACATGAATCATGTTATATGGATCTCAAGTCAATATTTGAGAACACTGCTACTCCCTTCAGCTGGTTGAACAAGTCATCAATCGTCGACAACAGATACCTATTCTTGATGGTCACCTTGTTCAAATATCTATAATCAATGCATAACGTGAGAGTACCATCCTTCTTCACAAAAAACACTGGTGCACCCCAAGGCAATACACTTGGCTTAATGTATCCTTTGTCAAACATTTGCTTCAACTGCAACTTCAACTCTACTAACTCTGGTGTGCTCATCTTGTATGGTGCTTTTGATGTTGGTGTCGCCCCTGGTAGCAACCAATGGAGAATTCCACTTCCCTGTGAGGTGGAAAATCTTAAATTTCTACAGGAAATACATCTTGAAACTGCTACAATATTGACTATCTCTTCATAACTTTTGCATCCTCAACATCCCTATCTTTATCAATAGGAATATGCACTACAAATAACACACACCCTTTTTTGTGACTGCGCTTTGCCTACATAGATGTCACCATTCTAACTGATGTTGCCTTCTTCTTACCTTGAAATATTCTTTGTTCTCCATTGTCATCCAAACATTCAATATCTTTTTTCATAACATTCCACCTTGGTCTTATGAATATACAACTAGTGCATACCCAAAATCATACTATATGATCCCAACGACAATACATTCAAATGTGCTGATGTAGGCATACATTAGGGGAATTTGAGGTCTAAAATGGTCCTCCTAAGAAAAATGTACAACCAAAATTCACTTTGTAAGAACTAATAGGATTCAATATGATGATGTCAACCATGGCGGATGATTCACCATTTTTGGAGTAAAAAAGTAAAAATATAAAAAAATAAAAAAATTATAAAACTATTTTTTCAATTCGTATTTTCAACTTATCTGTCAGAACAGGAGGTAATTCCTCAAATGTAACCATATTATTCATTCAGGTTGTTCATTATTATATACAAGAGGGAGTGACTATTCATTTCATCTCTCGATGACTCTCCATTTTCTTTATTATTTATTTACACTAATTACAGTTGTTCACCTAATCCCTATGATTAGGTGTCAGCATTCCCCCCCCTAATCTGAAGGGATGTTGGTGAGTCTAAGCATTGCTCTGAATATTTCAAGCTTTTCTCTTCCAATCGCTTTGGTGAAGATGTATGCAATCTTCTCATTAGTGGAACAATGGCAAAGATGGATTGTTTTGGCCTCAACATGATGTCGAATGAGATGATATTTTGTATTAATGTGCTTCATTCGATCATGGAACTTTGGGTTCTTGGAAAAATTTATTGCTGAGGTATTGTCAATCATGATTGGAGTCGATTTTACTTGCTTTACCTGTAAATATTCAAAAATTTTCTTGAGCCACACAATTTCTTTTGTTGCCTCAGTTGCTACCACATATTCTGCCTCTATTGTGGAATTTGCTGGGACTGATTATTTACGTGATCTCCAAGAGACAACTCCTGATCCAAGACCCATTGCATAACTTGAAGTAGATACCCCAGTTTCTTTGTCTCCATCGAAGTTTGAATCAGAGTATCCAATCAAGATGAAGTTGCCCACCCGTGTATACTTGATTCGAAAGTCTTGAGTTCCCTTCAAGTACTTTAGAACTCTTTTTGCAGCAGACCAATGTCCCTCACAAGGCTTTTGCATAAACCTAAAGAGGATTCCAACAACAAATGAAATGTTTGGTCTGGTAGTAGTTAGGTAGTTGAGACTGCCTACAAGCTGTCTATACTTTGTTGCATCCTCAAATTCTTTTCCTTCAATGGATGTGAGCTTTAAGTTTCGTTCCATTGGAGTAGTCAGAGGATTTCATTCAGTCATGCCAAACCTATTCAACAGATCTCCATTGTACTTCTTTTGAGAAAGGAATATGGACTTCGGATGTTGAGTTACTTCAATACCAAGATAGTAATGAACATAGCCCAAATCAATCATTTCAAAACCTTTTTTCAATTCCTTCTTTATGGATGCAATGTATCTCTCATTGTTCCCTGACATCAAAAGATCATCTACATACCACAAGATATACAACTGTTTTGCCAACCTTCTTGAGATGCTCAGTTAGTTTTTCATACCAGGCTCGCAGTGCTTGTTTGAGGCCATACAAGGATTTCAAAAGTTTGCATACTTCATGTTCATGTCCTTTTACAACAAATCCTTGAGGATATGACATAAAAACATTCTCTTTTAGATCTCCATTCAAGAAAGAAATTTTTACATCCATTTGATGGACTTTCCAACTGTTCTGAGCTGCAAGGGAAAATAGTGTCCGAATGGTAGCCCATTTTGTTGTTGGGGTAAAAGTATCCTCATAATCTACCCCTTCCTTCTGTGCAAAAGCTTTTGCCACAAGCCTGGATTTGTGCTTGTCAAGTGAGCCATCAGCTTTATACTTGTTCTTGTAGACCCACTTGCAACCAATTGTTTGGTTTCCAATGGAGGATCAACTAGCTTCTAAGTGCCATTCTTTATCAAAGCATCATACTCCTTTTGCATTGCTTCTCTCCATTCATCATGAGAAGCAGATTCTTTCAAGGAAGTTGGTTCAAAATCTATAGACAATTTCAATTCACAATCATAAGAAACATCCATATCAACAGGTGAATCAGAGTCATCTACATCACCTCCATTTTGCCGGGTTGAATTTCTAGTTCCTGTCTTTCCAACCTCAATAGGATGAACACTTTCAAGTGTCTTTGTCAACCACTTTAGGTGACCTTTCTGAGATGGTCCAAGCTACTCCGTTGATTGAGTTGGGACTGATCAAGATTGAGTCTCCCAATTCTGTCAATCACATCACTCAAAGTATCATCCGTTGTTGGAGTTTCATGCGAGGGAGAGAGTGCTTCAGAAGAAGATTCCATAGGTTGATCTAGTATAGGAATCCCCCCTTTCAAGATGTGGAATCTTATTATCAAATTCTTGAAATTATTTTTCGTTTGAGAATCTATCCAAGTGATAAAGTTTTTGCTCAACAACATTGTTAGTTTTGGATGATTCAAGAAAGATTACATCTCTAGATACAACAAACTTTTTATTGACTTCATCATAGAGACGATATGCTTTGGAGGTGTTTGAATACCCTAGGAAGATACACTTATGAATTCTTGCACCAAGTTTGTTTCTATGTACCTTTGGTATCAGGGCATAACATGTGGAACCAAAGACCCTCAAATGCTTTACCAAAGGAATGTGCCCATATCACATTTCATAAGGATTCTTGTTCCTAATAGCATTAGATGGACATTTATTCTTTAAATATACAACACATAGAACTGCATCATCCCAAAACATCATTTTTACATTTTTGAAAAACATCATGGAGCACACCATATTTAAGATTGTCCTATTCATTCTTTCAGCTACTCTGTTCTGTTGGGGATTATAAGGCACATTTGTGATGTTTGATCCCATGTTGTTGGCCGGATAAATCGTTCTTGCAGACAAGACCAATCTCCCTAGTATCTAATGATATCTAGCAACAAAGAGTACAAGCAAATCTACTTTTATCTAAACATGTTTCAATTCATAAATGAAAACTAAGAGGTGTAACAGACCCTACCTCGGTCCAACACTTGTTTGTGACATTTTTATCCCAACAGCTTCAAGCAGTTCCGTTTCAATAACCTGCATATACAAACAAACACAGATCAAAGCATACTTACATAGATATTATAATAAAACATGTTCATTATGAAGATCAAGGAGCTCATAAAATAAACAATTAGAGACAGTTCATTGAGAAAAACAAACTTGATTGTATTAACTTTATGAATAAAAGAACCTTACAAACTTTGCCTTGATGTTGCACAAGTTATTTCCAGGGTCCAGCAGGATTCTCCTCTACTTTGACAAACCTCACTCACTTCCCAAATGACATGAAAAGTATGTGATCTCTCCTCTCACAAGCTCAAAAAGGAAGTCTAATTTCCAGCAGCATTTACCCTCAAGAATATTCAGCTTTCAACCTCCCCTACAACTAGCCCAATGCATGAATTTATAGTGCAAATGGAGGAAGTTGTAGGTCCACCATTGAAGGGATAAGTTCCTTCTTCAATGGGATAAGCACCTCATATCATGGAGTTAGTTTCCTTAGTTATGGAATGGATGAACCAAGGTGGAGCGGACTTGCCAGGGCAATATTCCTTCTAGAAGTGTCTAGAAGTGACCCAAGATGAGTTTTTAAGAATGAACTCACGCATTTTTAACTTTTACAGGGGTTCACACCCATCACTTGACAGACAGAGCGGTCATATTCGCAGGAAACATGACCATTGGGTGCGGCACCGCAGGCAATGCTAGGAGAAAGTGTGAAACAAGGATTTGAGATATTTTTAAGGTCTTTCTCCCATTTTCAAGGCTTGACATGAAGAGCTGAGGCTTAAGACTTGCAAAGGAGGTATGTATGAGTGTTGATGGACTCACAC
>APFE030046538.1:0-34266 GCA_000404065.3 Pinus taeda | reverse complement strand
GAGAAAGGCTGTCTTTACATCTAACTGCTCAAGATGCAAATCTTCAGCTGCTACAAGACTTAAAATAGTTCTGATTTAAGTCATTTTAACAACAGGAGAAAATATTTCATCAAAATCAATACCTTTCTTCTGTGCAAACCCCTTCACCACAAGTCTAGCTTTGTACCTCTGTTTTCCTCCATCTTCTTCCTTCGGCTTGTAAACCCAGTTATTCTTCAATGTAGTTTTTCCTGCAGGCAACCTGACTAAGTCCCAAGTCTAGTTATGCATTAAAGAGTCCATCTCTTCTTCCATGGCTACCTCCCACTTCTTCTTGCTTTTAACCTGCATTTATTCTTCATAACATTCGGGTTCACCAGAATCAGTCAACAATAAATAATATAATGAAAGAGAGTATCGTTCAAGGGGTCTACTTATCCTGATAGATCTTCTAACACCACTTTCAGGTGTTTGGGGTGCCTGTTGCTGTTGTGGTGATTCCTATTGTTGTGGTTGTTGATTATTATTATTTTCAGACACCTTTACTTTTTCAATGATTTCATCAAGAGTTGCGTATTCATTTTTTTCTTTTTCCTATTTCTTTTCCTACAATTGATTCTTATACAAGACCTTTTCATTGAATATTACATCTTTGCTCCTAATGATTGTGTGATTTTCGTAATCATATAAGAGATAACCAAAATCATTAACACCATATCCAATAAAGGTACATTTCTTTGACTTTGCCTCAAGCTTTGTTCTATTTTCTTTATCAATATGTACAAAGGCCTCACAACCAAAAGGCTTTAAAAATGAGTAGTTTACCTTTTTACCTGTCCACGCTTCCTCTGGAACACCACCATCCAAGGAACTTGAAGGCCCTCTGTTTATTAGATAAACAACAGTATCTAGAGCATCTACCCAAAACTATAAAGGCAATCCTACATGCAATCTCATGCACCTTGCACTCTCCATGATTGTTCTATTCATCCTTTCTGACACACCATTTTCTTGTGGTGTTCTTGGAACTGTCTTCTCTCTGTGAATTCCATGCTCTAAACAGTACCTATCAAACTCTTTGTTTCAATATTCACCTCCATTTGCTGATCTAAGACACTTCAATTTCTTTCCAGTCTCAATCTCAACCAAAGCTTTCCATTTCTTGAAAGTATCAAATACATCAGATTTATTCTTAAACAATAAATCCAAGTTTTTCTAGTTGCATCATCAATAAAAGTAACATAATAATGAGAGCCACCGAGAGATGATACTTGAGTAGGTCCCCATACATCTATATGCATAAGCTCTAATTTTTCGCTCTTCTTTTCTTTCCCAACTCTGAGAAATCTAACTCTCTTATGTTTTCCATAAATGCAATTCTCACAGAAGTCCAAATCGACATTCTTCAAACCCGACAACAAATTCCTTGAGTGAAGAATCTTCATTCCTTTTTCACTCATGTGTCCAAGCCTATGATGCCATAATGTTGCATCTGCTCCTTTGGAAGTTAAAGCATTAACAGAGTTAGAAATACATTGCATAAATACAATGTACCAACCTTTTCGCCTTTTGCTATTACCAGGGCTCCTTTGGTGACCTTCCAAGCTTTATCTGTGAAAGTTGTCACATAACCTTCACCGCCTAACTGCCCTGTTGAAATCAGATTTTTCTTTAGATCTGGAACATGCCTTACCTCCTTTAGTAGCCATTGGTTTCCATTCTGCTGTTTTACAAGAACCTTACCCATTCCAACAATTTTACAGGGTTTATCATCACCCAAACGAACTTGTCAAAAATCTCCTTGAACATAGTCATGAAAGTATTTCTTATCAGGTGTGGCATGGAATGAGGCCCCTGAATCTACCACCCAGGAATCAGTAATATTTTCGAAAGAAAGAATCAAAGCATCTTGTAACGCCTCACCTGTCACATTGCTTCATGATTGTTTTCTTGTTGTGCATCTCCTTCTTTTCCCTTCCAAGATCTACAGTCTTTCTTTAGGTGTCCTTTCTTTCCACATTTCTAGCACACTATCCCCGATCTGTACTTGGATCTGCCTTTCCTTGATTTACTGTGATATCTTGAGCTCTTTCCTCTTTCTATTTTTCTTCCCCTAGACTCTACACTCAAAGCATTACCTGATGTCTCACCGAAGCTTTTCCGTGGCATTTCCTCGCTAAGGATAGCACCGACAACATCATCAAACTTTAAAGTACTAGATCCAGAAACAGAGTTACTAATGGCCATTACTAAACCATTCCAACTTTTTGGTAATGAGCACAAGAATAATAGAGCTCTAACTTCATCATCAAATTTTGCCCCTACAGAACATAACTGACTTGTAACTATATTAAAATCATTTAATGGTCTGCAATAGATCCTCCTTCCGACATCTTCATATTAAATAACTGTTTCATAAGAAATACCTTGTTTGAGGCCGAGGGTTTTTCATATAGTTTCTCCAATGCCTTGATCAAACCCTCTGTCGTTGTTTCCTTCGAAATGTTGAAAGAAACAGATGCTGCGAGGCACAACCGTATTGTTCCGAGTGCCTTTCTTTCAAGAAGGTTCCCTTCTTCATCTGTCATACCCGTCAGCATCTTTGTTTTCCGCCCAATGGTAGGTATAGATCTTTCTGACACAGATAATCTTCCATCTACATCTTCCACAGCGAGAAGTTTTGGCCGTTAAATTTCTCGACCCTAAACTTACCATCTTCTGCCATTGCTCCCACTCGAATGAGCAACCCTTCTTTCCTGCGAGTTATCGCCAATAGCTTTCAGCTTATACCAGTTGTTAGAAATATATTAATATTATAATATGATGAGCAATAGAACACATAAAATATTGTAGAAATATAAACACAAAAAACGCATAAAACAAGAGAGACACAGATATACGTGGTTCACCCAGTTTGGGCTACGTCCACCCTGAACAGCTAGTCCTTCCTTTCTATTATCCAGCAAAATGAAAAGACACAACCTACAACAGATGCGCTATAATATCCTCTGTTTTCTCTCACAAGCTCACCTCACTGCTTCTCACTCGAAGAATACACATATATTACACAGACTCAATATAATGCCCTCATACAAAGAGAGGGGTTGCCTTCTAGGTAAAAAACCCTAAACTAAACATAAGTTCTATCGTCAGATCATCCGCCTAATGAACAACCCAGATTGACTAGAAATTACTATACTTTTACAAGGCAATTTTACATTTGTTTTTAGCTTCAGAGAGCTGCCCCCACCATTCCCCGCTGGGGGCTACTGGCCCCTGGACCCCCCAACCAAGGGAATCGCCCCCCCCCCCCCCCCCAAACCCCGCTGGGGACAAATTCCCGCTCCTCCCCTGCACCCCCCATGTGGACGGGGTTTACAAACTTCCCGAGGCATACATCTCGCTGAAACAAAGACCTCTGAACAATCATGCTCCACACACAACAATAAAGGAACAAGGTATGGATATATGACATATTTACAAAAATGAACAGATTGCCGAAATCGAGGCATATGATAGAATCGCTAATAAATATGGAAATTCTGTGATATGATGCAAAAAATGGAGGATAGGACGGATGACGTGAATAAAAGTTCTTATGCAGTCATTATCGACTTTTATCATTATGATTGATTTGTAAATGATTTTCATGTATCAAAGGTTCAAAAGGGTTATATACATAATTTCATTTGAAATCACTATAAAGATATAAGAAGAATGGTTTTATAATGACTATTGGTGTATAAGAAATATGACTTTAATACCATCAATAGAGCTCTGTTGCCCACAAATGTCCATAACCTTGACAGAGTTGTTTATTTCACACTTGGAACCATAATCCTTTGTATATGCCCAGGAAAGTGTTGTGCAATGTCAGAATGGAGGTCATTGTGCTAGCTTGATAACTAGATAAGTCACAATGCCATTCACTAAGAATGAGTGAAAGGTGGGAAGGCCGGCTCATGATGAGACCTCCTGTTCTAAAGACCTTTTTTTTTTTTTTTTTTTTTTTTTTTTTTTTTTTTTTTTTTTTTTTTTTTATGTGTCCCTTGGATCATATCTCTACTGTGGTGGCCATAATGGGAATGCCACTTCACTTTCTTCCTTATGATCATGGTAGGTTGCCTCTTGATGAGACCTCCTATCCTTTATCTAACAAATCATATTAGTAATCATATAGATAAACATTTTTTATTTTTCTTATTTTCTTTTATATAGCACTTTTCTTATTTATATACAAAGGTGGCTCAACACTCCTTAAGAGTAGGGATGGTGGAAGAAGTCTGAACATCCCAATAGAGAAAAATATGCCCTTATTCTTATTCAATAATAATGATCAAAGAGAATTATGGGGATTTAGAAAGAACCATCATGATAAAGAAAATAATCAATCATATTGGTATTAGTAAAATAATGACAGCAAGGTGATATAAATAGTTGTGTCTTTTCCTCTTTTCTCTTATGAATTCAAAGCAATTTCTTCTAAAGAAGACGATTTTTCTTTGATTTGTTGATTTCAGTATCCTCTAGTTTTTGTATTCTTGCATAAATGTATAGTTGTGCCTTAAATGACCATCACTCACAAAAATCCTCTACACATACACACAAAAAGAAGAAAAACGCACTCCAAAAGTGTTGTTCGCAAGATGGAATAGTTGTTGTTTCTTTAGAGGGACAGAAAAATATTTGTACACAAAAACCACAAGCAAAAAGGAAAAAAATATGCTCGAAGCAATTGTTCTTTGAGAGAAACAGCAACTGTTCCTTAATCGGAATAACAAATAAAGCAAGCACAAACAAAAGATGCGGAAATGTTGTTCCTTTGGAAAGGAACAACAAAAAAATGAAAGTGTTACTCATTTGGAAAGGAACAGAAAAAAAACAAAAGTGTTGTTCCTTTGGAAGGGAACAACAAAAATGTCGATATGTTGTTCCTTTGGAAAGGAACAGCAAAACGTGAAAGTGTTGTTTCTTCGAAAAGGAACAGCAAAACATGAAAGTGTTGTTCCTTTGGAAAGTAACAGCAAAAAGGCGGAAATGTTGTTACTTCAGAAAGGAACAGCAAAATGCAAAAGTGTTGTTCCTTCGGAAAGGAATAGAAAACGGTGAAAATGTTGTTCCTTCGAAAAGAAACAGCAAAATACGAAAGTGTTTTTCCTTCGGAAAGGAACATCGAAATGGTGAAAATGTTGTTCATTCGGAAAGGAACATCAAAAAAACGGAAGTGTTATTTATTCAAAAAGGAACAGAAGAAAAAAAAAAGTCATGTTCCTTCATAAAGGAACAGCAAAAAAACGAAAGTGTTGTTCCTTCGGAAAGGAACAGCAAAAAATGAAAGTGGTATTCCTTCAGAAAGAAACAGCAAAAATCTGGATAATCTATTCCTTAGGAAAGCAACAGCAAAAATGCGGAAGTGTTGTTCCTTCCAAAAGGAACGGCAAAACGTGAAAGTGTTGTTCCTTCGGAAAGGAACAGCAAAAAGGAGGAAATGTTGTTCCTTCAGAAAGGAACAACAAAATGCAAAAGTGTTGTTCCTTCGGAAAGGAACAACAAACGGCGAAAATGTTGTTCCTTTTGAAAGGAACAACAAAATACGAAAGTGTTGTTCCTTCGGAAATGAACAGCAAAATCGAGAAAATTCATTTCCTTCTGTTCCTTCGGAAAGGAACAGCGAAATGCAAAAGTGTTGTTCCTTAAAAAAGGAACAACAAAGCAGTGAAAATGTTGTTCCTTCGAAAAGGAACAACAAAATGTAAAAAATTGCAGAAATACAGCAATTTGTACAGAAAGTAATTTACACAAACAAAACAGAAAAAGTTATGTACAAAATTTTTAAAATCAATCAAATTACTTCGTGAACCAAAGGCGAGGAAGAATTTTCTTCCTCAGCCAAAATCTGCATGTCAGAGTCTTCCCGAAGTTGCTGGTAGAAGGATTCCCGAGTAAGTAGTTACAGTACAGTCGAACTCAGTGGCCATTTGCTTTAAAGGTATGTCCAGATCCGTCAATGGTAGTTAAAGTAATGGTGCTATTATCATGCAATTTTTGGATTTCATACGGTCCCAGCCAGTGATTTTCAAGTTTACCCGGAAAATCCTGAAACTTGGAATCGTATAGGAGTGCCCAATCTCCTTCATGGAAGACTTTCTTTTTTATGAAGGCGTTGTGCCATTTTTCTCTCTGTTGTTGGATTAATGCAGTGTGTTGAAGAGCGGAGAGCCTAATTTCATCTAGCTCGTTGAGTTTCTATAGTCTATTAATCTGGGCCTCATTTAAATCTAGACTGACTTCTTGTGCTATTCTCAACATTTATATTTCGAACTCTATTGGAAATATGGGTTCCTTTCCAAATACTAGCTGATATGGTGTATAACCAGTGGTGTTTCCCCACATTGTTCTGTATGCCCACAAGGCTTCTGGCAATCTTGTAGCCCAATCGCGTCTATGTGATGCAATGGTTTTTGTCAATATTACTTCTATTACTTTATTCGTGCTCTCTACTTGGTCATTTTCCTATGGGTGGTATGGAGTGGTAATCTTGTGCTGAATATGATAGTTTTTTAATGTTGCGGGAATTTTATTACCAGAAAACTGTGGTCCTTCGTCTGTGATTATGTCTTTTGGGAGGCCATATCGCACAAACATCTGGAACGGGAAATGAATTACGTAATCCTCTATAGCTCTTGGAAGTGCCTCTGCTTCAACCCATTTGGTCACATATTACATTGCTACCAAAATATATGTTTTCTGGTTTGATGATGGGTTGATCAGACCAACAAAATCGAGCACCCATCGCTCAAATGGTTCAATGACTAACTGTGGGTTCAAAGGCATTTCGTTGGACTATCCAGGGCATCCTGCTCTTTGGCAACAGTCACAAGCTTGAACCAATTTCTTTGCATATTTGAAGATTGTGGGCTAGTAATACCCTGTTTGCAAAACTTTGTGACCAGTTCTTTGATCTGCGAAATGTCCACCACATGGTCTGTCGTGATAGGCTTTCAGAATGTCAAATATTTCATCTTCACGAACGCATCTTCTGATGTTCATATCTGCCCCTGTATGGAATTGATATCCCCCAATCCAAGAAAATTGGGTACTACACTGCACAATATGTTTTCGTTCATTGGGGGTCAGATGCTTTGTTAATTTGCCTACTGCTAAATAATTCACAACATCAGCATACCAGGGTGTTTTGACAGTAACAGTGAATAAATGTTCATCTGGAAAATGATCTTCGACTGCTGCTGTGTCCACTGGCTTCGGCATTCATGAGAGAAAGTCAGCGATAGGATTCTCTTTCCCAGGTCGATATTTTATTGTGATGTCAAATTCCTGCAATAAAATCAACCATCTTGTTACTCTACCGTTTGTGATTGGTTTATTTGTTAAATATTTTATGGCAGAGTGATCTGTATATAAAACAACAGAATATCCAATGATATAATGCCTAAATTTATTTACAGTATGTATTATAGCTAAAAATTATTTTTCAGTAACAGTATAGTTTAGCTTAGCAGGAGACAAATTTTTGCTAATATTATAGATTGCATATGGTTTTTTGTCTTCTTCCTGCCTAAGGACTACTCCAATTGTTGTGTTTGAAGCATCTGATGAAATTTGAAATGGCAGGTCCCAATTTAGACCTCTGAACATTGGGGCTGTTGACACAAGCTTTTTCAGATCCTTGAAAGCACACTCACATTTATCTGTCCAGAAAAAATCAACATTCCTTGTTAGTGCATATAGGGGTGCAGTTATTTGAGAAAAATGTTCTATTAATCTCCTATAATAACCAGAAAATCCAAGAAAATTGCGTACCTCTGTCTGTGTGGTAGGGGTAGGTATTAACAAAATTATTTGAATTTTGGCTGGATCTACCTGTATTCCAGCTGTTGAGATATAATGACCTAGGATGAGTCCTTCAGTCATCATCATATAAAACTTTTCATGGCTCAAGCAAAGCCTGGTGCTGATACATTATTACAGCACCTTTTCCAATGTGTCTAGTACTGGGTCGAAATCATCCCCGTATGGTGTGAAATCATCCATGTATACTTCGAGCCCTTCATTTATTAATTCTGAAAAGATGCTAAGAATGTCCCTTTGAAATGTGGCAGGGGCATTACATAGGCCAAAGGGTAAGACTCTGTAGGCAAACGTTCCCCAAGGATAGGTAAAAGTAGTTTTGTCCTAGTCTTCAGGGGCAATCTGAATCTGATTGTACCCACTGAAGTCGTCTAAGAAAGAAAAGAATTTCTTTCCTGCCAATGTATCTAATACTCGATCAATGAATGGAAGGAGAAAGTGGTCTTTCTGGTTTGATTTGTTTAATTCTCTATAATCTACACAAATCCTCCACTTTCCATTCTTCTTTGGTACCACTACTAACGGAGAGACCCATTTGCTATTGGAGATTGGATAAATAAAGTTTACATCCAAAAGTTTTTGTAATTCAGCTTTCACAATGTCTTTTAGGTGAGGGTTAAGTCTCCGTTGGGGTTGGTGAATAGGTCTCGCATCCTTTTCTATATAAATGTGGTGTGTACATAGCTGGGAGTCGATTCCCTTCATGTCCAGATAATCCCATGCAAAAGCTTCCTTGTATTTTTTTAGTAGTTGATCAGCTTCTCTTTTTATTCAAAAGTTAGGTTATTATTGATGTTTAAAGTTTTTCTGTCTCAATCTCTATAGTTTTACTATTTGAAACAGAGGTAGTAGATATTGCTTGATCATGAGTGTCTTTGAGAGGATCTTCTTCTATTTTATTATCAAATGCTACTTCTATCATGTGACATTGTACGTGGGATTTGGATTCAGCTTGGTTAATAAAGTTGTTAATAACATCATCCTCTGTTTGATCTTTGAAATCAAGGGCATCTTCTATATTTAATGGGGATCTAGTGTTTGCAGTAAGGTATGATACAAGATGTTTGTTAGTTTTTATTATTTTTACACTTGACTGGGCTAGAGGGTATAGGGTTAGATTATTTATGTTACTCCCTCTAGTTATGGTCATACTGCCTTGTCAGCAGCCAATGTAAGCATCAGTTGTTGCAAGCCAAGGTCTGCCTAAAATTAACGAATGTTCATCAAGTCGGTTTTTGGGGTTTATTATTAGAAAGTCGGTAGGATATTCCCAAGAATCAATGGATAACATGGCATCATGTAGTGTTCCTTCTGGCTAACCATTGATCTGTCAGGTAGTTCTACTAAAGTGGAAGTTGGTTCTATTGATGTAATGCCTAGTTTTTGACAAGTAGTGGTTGTCAAAATATTAATTGTAGCCCCTAAATCAACTAAGGCATTTGAAAAGGTTTGTCCATTGATTTGTACTGTCACTATTGGATTTCCTGGGTCTCCATATTTTATGGGTGCCTCTCTTCCTGATAATAGGTCAGATAAGGTGCCAACTACTTGGACTGTTGGGTTATTTGTTATTCTTCTCCTTGGGTTTTTTATACATAGCTCTTTGATGGTCTTTGCATATATCAGGATATCTTGGATAGCTTGGAGGAGTGGGATTTTTATGTACAAATTATTTAGTTCTCCCAGAATATCAAAGTCAGGATGTTCTATAGGGCGCGGTATGATTAATCGTTCTAGGAATGGGGGAGAAGATGTGGTTGCTTGGTCATGAGTCTGTTTTCTGACCACATCTTCTTCTTGTAATGGTCGTTTTGTGGGTAACTGATTTTCAACTTGAACATTTTTATCTCCATCAGTTTCTATAATGCGCCCAGACCTTAATTGAAGGTCATTGCACTCCCTTAGATCAGTTTCTAGTTCTGGTGTTTCAATTATTTGAACAGATTGCACCGATCTGTTATTTGGGTTCAGGTTGGGTTGGGCTGGGAGTTGCGGTCTTAAGTTGGACTGGGGGTTTTTTTGTAGTGCTAGCAGTGTAGGTTGAGGGAGTGGGATGGTTCCTACTGGTTGATTCATTGGTCTCTTCCAGTTTGTCTGCCAGGCTTGACTCTGCAAGGCGGGAGGGGACCATTGTGTTTGATACGCATTGTTTTTCCAATATGGTGTAGCGTAGGAAAAATTTGGCCAATTTGATTGGCTTGCTTGATTCAGCCATGGTGATGATGAAGGAAATGGTTGTTGTGACCAATTTGAGAAGGGAGGTTGATTTTGCCACATTGTATTATATTGTTGAGCATGGTATTGTGGAGGCTGGAAAGAAGAAGATGGATCGGGGAACATAGCTTATTGTCGTGACTGCCATTAACGGCACTGATTAAGTAGGTCACTGGTTCAGGTTCTTCTTCTGATTCTTTGCATACTACTTTCAAACCAGGAAGTGAGGGGTAGCTCTCCATAGAGTGGTCTTTTGTACAAATGGCACAAACTTGAACTGCATCTAATGGGCACTCTTTGTGGTTGTGTTTTTTTCTGCATCTGGGACAGAATATTGCCAAATTTTTCTCTTCTTCTGCTTGTTTCTATTTCGCTTGCATAATATCGACCTGCGTTGTCAGAGTCCCCAATATATCAGTTTTGAAATTTTCTAGTAAATTTCCAATTTATTCGCAAGTTACTCCTCCAGAGATCTTATTGTCCCTTGTAAACCTATCATGTTTTGTTGGTTTTAGCCTTGTGCTACCTCGTGAGCTCCTGATATATAAATCAATGATGTTAGCAAAATCTTCTTGATAGATGTCTTCTTTTCCCATAATATTTAGTGTTTCGATCCATTGTTCCTTCATACCTTTAATTAATGTTGTTTTTAATACATTGTCAAGCAAGGGTAATGATGCATAAGGAGATCTTTGAAGATTATACTGAAAATGTTCAACATATTCTTCTAGTGTTTCATTAGGTCTAGCTACCATCTGAAATATTTTATCCTTTAATTCTCTAGACCTACAATAATCCTGATATTTCTTTAGGAAAGCACCTTTCATCTGATCCCAGTGATTTATAACACCTCCACCCAACCCCATAAACCATCGTAAAGCAACTCCTTTTAATGTAGAGGGAAATAGTTTCAACTTTTAGGGATCAGTGGTATAGTCATATCCCCTGCACAGCACATCGAATTCAAACAAAAATGCATCTGGGTCTTCCGATGTTAGGCCATGAATTGTAGGGATATTCTGGAGAGGAATTGCCTTCATAAGTGCATTGACTGCAGTATCTACAATGTGATATTACAGTGTGGAGGTTTGGGAGGTTTGTTGGTTCTGGGCCATTTGGTCAAATATGTGCCAATAACCTTCCAGGATTTCTAGGAGGGTATTCCTAGGTTGGTTAGACGGAGCAGGAATGGCTTTAACATCACTTCCTTTGTCTCAGATGATGAGAGCTCCTAATGTCTGGGGGGATTTTAGCTCTTGAGGTTCTTCGTTCTGGATGATTTTTGCAGCACTTCCCTTATCTGGGCTACTTAATGGCTGAATTATTCCAAGAGGAGATCTTGGTTCTTCAGTTTCCCCTATTTCTCCTCTCCCTTAGCAAAGATTGCTAAGGTTCCCTTCTTGCAATGATTTTGGACTAGAATTCTCAATTTCTTGAAAATCTTGCTCCTCAGTTTGGTTGTGCACTTCAGCAAAGGCTACAGATGGTGATCGTGTGGCCTGAAGGGGACTAGTAGGTTGTCTAGAAGCAACTTTTTTAGGTCCTACTAAAGGCTGAGATTCTGCTTTTTTAAGGATTTCGTCTATAAAGGTCAATCGGCCAAGGGTCACTGGCCCCTTAGCTTTATTAGGCTTCGGTAGTGGTTTAGGATTCTTTTCAGGCTTTTTCTGCTTAGTCATGTACACAAATCAAATGTTAATTTCTACCCAAAACAACAGCAAATCTGCAGGAAAGCGGGTAGGGGAGCAGGGCTGTTACATGCTCCGTACGCAAGTTCTTACCTTCTGTTTTTAAAACCCAATTCTCTCCTAGCAGGTACTTACACTACTCTCAAGAGAGACAAATGGCTACACTCTTCCCCGGCAACGGCGCCAAAATGTCGAGCAATAAAAAGGATCTTTTTCACCTCTATTTACCCTACATTAATTATCAATTCAGGTATGATTTGTTATCTCAAAGAGTGTACTCAGCCTGAGCCGGTCACTTGTCAAGAGTAATGCTAGTAGTATAGTGCTTTTACAAAAGTAAATAAATGTTGGAAACAAACTCTAAATGTAATGGCAAGAAATAGAAATGCTTTGTAAATCATTCATTTAGGAAACTACAGCACTCATTAGTCAAGGGTGTAGTAATGATAACTCTTCCCTTTGTAAACTGATGCAATTGAAAAGCAATTAAAGAGAAGATCTTCGATCTGGGAACTAGACACCAATAGTCAATGTTCACTATAATTGCAGATCGTTCGGTTCACACCAGAGTAATTACTTGGAATGATATTCAATTAACAGAAAAGGGAACAGCAACTAATCTGTCTGAAAAGATTGAACAACAAGCTTTAATTTACATAAATGAATTAAGCAGCAATCGTAATCTAAAAGGAATTAAGCATCAATATTTAACTTAGGAATGATTTGAACAACAAACCAAGAATGGAACAGCAAACTAAAGTAAGTCTATGAAATATTGAACAGCAACTGGATCGAATGTAAATGCACATCGCACTAAATCAAATGTTAACACACAGTGAAGTTATAATGATGGAATTAGTAGTCTAAGCTTTTAGCATAATAAATATTAACCACTGTGATAAAGAAACAACAATTTCAGTTGCAATGGAACAGCAATCACACTTAGAGGTAAACTGTAGCTAAATAGACAATAATACCAATTTGTAAATGCACAGCATTGTTACTCTGTAAACGAACAGTAATGTTAATCTGTAAAGGAACAACAATGTTACACAGTAATGCCAATCTGTAAGGGAACAGCAATGTGATATGAATCCAAAATGAACAGCATAACATTTCAGTTGCATAAGATAACCTTACTATTCAAATATAAATGAAATATAACAGAGCCAGTACACAAAATGATAAGGAACAGCGGATTACTGAATGAAGCAAGTAAAAGAAATCAAACCACACATGACTTGGAATTGGAAAATAATGGTACAGAAAGCAAGTGATCCACTAGGGTCGGGCCCTTACCTCCAGGGACACACTGCGACAGTTACTCCAGAATCAAAGACGGAACATCAACAAAGTTTATATATTAATCATGAAAACAGAGTTACAGTAATCACTCTTTTAAAGGGAGTCGATAATCAAAGTTTGGTTTGCAACAGTAGATTCTATAAAACAGCAAATAGTCTGCCCCTTGGGCTAGCAACGTTATCCCTCTTTATAGCGGCCAGGCAGAGATATCAAAGATACAGATATTCTTGAGGTAGCGATCCCTCAGGATCAAAGGATCCTGAGGGATTCGCCATATCGTTATCCTTCAGTTATCTCTTACTCCTCTTGCGCTGATTTGGTATTTCTTCTTCCTTTCCCTGGCTTATGCACTCCGATCTGGATTGCCTCATCTTGATGTGGTTCCCTGTCAAAGGGATAGCCATTGGTTTCGCCTTGTCTTTTCCTTTGAAATGGCAATCCTCCATTTTCTTCATTTTCTTCATAGAAAAAGGTAATAATTAGTTATTCCATGTTGCTCACAAATCTCTTAAATTTTATCATAATCCTTCATCATATGCCCATTTCATAATGTAAAGAAGTTATGAATTAAAGGAAAAGATAATAAAACAAGTGGCAATCGCATACCTTTTCCAATTCTCAACACATAGGTAAATGACATAAGGCTAAATTGTCAATTAATGATCAGTAATTACAATTCCCTAATGTTTGCTATGGAAATGAGGGGAGTGGATGTATTATTACAAGATAAATGGTTGTCCATCATTGATATAGTGGAGGTAAAATTACAAAAATAATTCCTAAAGTTCTTTGAAAATGGGAGGAAATAAAATATTTAGGAATCAAACATCCACCCCCAAAAATAGTATCATCTAATAATATAGAGAAGATGATTAATAAAAAAAAATACCAAGATGACCTTTTCCATTATTATTAAATGGAGAAATCCTTTAATGAAATTGATGATCCCACAGGTCTTGGGAGTTTCTTTAAATATGTGTCACCATTTTTCAAGACCTAGCTCAAAGTTTCCCTTTAGTTCAATCTAGATATCACATCGTAGAGTTGAATATTGGATCAATGCTAGTTAGAAGAAAATATTACAAGTAATCCCACTATCACAAAACAAAAAATGAACATTTGGTGTGGGGATTATTGGATTTTGGTATTATAGGTTGAAGAAAGGACCCATTTTAAGCTTTGGTGATACTTGTAACAAAAAAGGATGGATCTTACAGTCACTAGATTGATTATAAAGAACTATATTTTTTTGTCCTCAGTAAGTTCCCCATTCCATTTGTGGATGATATATTAAACGAGCTCCATCATGCTAAGCATTTCTCTAAGCCTGACCTTAACTCAAGTTATTTTTATATGTGAATTTGACAATATGAAATTTTGAGAAATTTGTTTTGCACCGATGAGGGACTATATGAATTTTGTATTATTAGGATTGTATGCTGTACTTAATACCTTCCAAGGAGTAATGAATGGTTTACTATATCCATACTTGTGGAAATTCATACTTCTCTTCTTTGATGATAAATACTTATTTATATTAAAAATTAGAGTGTACACATCAAGCACATAAATACTATATTAAAGCTTTTAGAAGAAAACAAGTTCTATGGAAACAAATTAAAATGCAATGTTGGCCAAAAAGATAAAATATCCAAACCACATCTCATTGACTGAAGGAATCAAGGTATACCGAAGGAAAATTATGGTGATTATAGAATGGCCTAGTCCCAAAATGATCACATCACTATGAGGGTATTGTAGAATATTCATAAAAACTATATGTAGATATTATGGCTCACCTAAAAAAAAATTAATTTAATTAGGTTAATATATTATTTGTCACACATCTCAATTCTTTTAGAGTGAAAAATTTGGAGGAATTAGTTTGTAGGGTCTTTTTCACTACCAATTCCAATTTGGAAAATTTCACGTGAAAAAATGTAGGAGCTATTTTGAGGCCTTAAATGACCAAATTTTGTGGTGTTGTCCTTCCTATGACCTAATTCCATAATCTACACATGTATACCTTTCCAACGATGACATAATAGTCTCAATCGAAGCTTGTATGAGAATGTAATTCCTTTTGGAAGTTGAGCTATCAAAATTGACCACCATAATTTGAGAGGATGCCATGTCATCCCTGGTTACTCATGGAAAAGTGGCAAGCCATGTGGGATTTATGAAGAATACTCTAGAAAGGTCAAGTTGTAACTCATATTTGGGGTCAAATGGGTCAAATATAACTACTAACGGGTTATCGAGCTATTCTATAACTAGGCCACTAGGAGGAAAAGATTTCCAAATCTATTTGAGTGTCTTTTGTTCCATAGATGAGAAAAGTTGTTGAGAGTAGATAGAGAGAGAATAAATAGATATGGTTTTTGCAATGTATCATCCCATGGCCACGTGTATTACTCCTTTGCACTTGCATCCATTTCCATTCAGAGAGAAAGAATGGAGTGACCTCACCTTCCAATTGGGTTTTCTTCGTAAGGGTTTCCCATATCATATTTTGTGTCCATTATGGTTTATGAGTTTTATTTCACTATTCTCTTGCATATTAAATCTATTACATGGATAAGCATAAAAAATAATTAATGAATCCATGAATTTAAGGAGAAGTTAACCCTCATAGTGTAGATTTCATATTTTCAAATATATTTTAGTAGATATATTGTGAAAAACTATCCAATGGAATACCCATGGTAGTTTACAAATCATATTGGTATCACAACAATTTTATTTGGGTATTTTGTGGGATTTTTTAGTATATTTGGATCGATTAAGTATAAAGTCATAAAACCCCATCCATAGCCAATGAATCTATTAATAATCCTTGAGATCATGCAGTGGAGAGGTTCTTAAGGTTGGAAGAATAGGTCAAAACTATGAGCCATAACATGAATCTCATTTTGGTGGCTCTAGAAAATAAGTTGAGAAACAAAGAAGATGGAGGCCTGAACTTAGAGGTCAGATCAAAGGGGAAATCTAGGTATTGGGAAGAATTAGAGAGGGAGTCTAAGAAATAACCTGAAAAGGAAAAACCTAGTTTGAGTGTTGTCAAACATTCACAATCTCTATTCAAGATGGAAGCAGAGGTTGACATCAAGCCATGTCAAGGTGATATTGATTCTTTGAAGTTAAATCACTAGTTGCAATAGTTAGAGATCTATTTTAGTGTTCACCACGTAGGAGAAGGACAAAAAAAAAAATCATTTTCACATTTGAAATTAGAGGGTCATGCCATAGATTAGAGGGAGAGCCACATGAAAACCCTAAGATTGGAGTGAGATCCTTCAGTGACAAAATGTGAGGATTTTAAAACTCTCATAAAGTCATAGTTATGCCCTATGAAGTATGTAGAGGACTAGTGGATTTGGTGGCATTATTTCAAGTAAAGATAAGGGAAGAGTGTATGTGAATACAACGGGGATTTATGAAGATGGAAATAATGGTGGGTATCCCCACAAAGAACCCAAATGCACTACTAGAGTAGCTAGGGGGTCTACACATCCATTTTCAAAAGCAAAGTGATGTTGTTCAAACTCAGAGGAATGGATGAAGTTTGTGTACAAGCATAGTACCAAGAGAATGTAGGCCTTAAGAAAGGGAAATCAAGTGCATCAAAGCAGAAGGAGCATCAAGAAGATTCCGAGGAGAGGAAGAAGAAGTGGAAAGGGGGAAAAGATGAGAATACAATAGTTGTTTGGTAATTTAATTGGTATTAAATTAATTACATGAATTATCAACTAAGGCTAGTAAAATGATGAAATGTGTGTGAACTTTTTGTGCTAGGAGTCCTTATTACTTAAATAATTAATAAATTAAATTGAGATACTAAAATGCACACGTTTTCTTTAACAACTATGAAATTAAATATGAAATCAAAACTATTTCTCTTGCTTAAAAGAAAGATCACACTCTTCTTGAAATAAACATCACTCTTTCTTGAAATGAAATCACACACACATTTGCTTGAAAGAAAAATTGATAATGAAACCAGATCTAAATTACTCTGGCAGAAAGAGAAATTAACTCTATACTTAAATTGAAATCTTATTCACACAACTGTAACTCAAAACCATATTGCAAATCTATATCAATCCACACTTTGTTATACTACTTTCATGTGCATAAGAGATCTTGACCTCACTCATTCATCCTACAGAAAAATGACTAAACAAAATGTACTTTGTTATCAACTTTGTGATCATTGTTAAAAATCAAACTATTAGTGAAATAAATGAATTAAACAAAATATAGAATGTAGAAATTAAATATGAAATCAAAACTATTTCTCTTGCTTAAAAGAAAGATCACACTCTTCTTGAAATAAACATCACACTTTCTTCACTCTTGCTTGAAATGAAATCACACACACACATTTGCTTGAAGAAAACTTGATAATGAAACCAAATGTAAATTACTCTCACAAAAAGAGAAATTAACTCTATACTTAATTGAAATCTTATTCACACAACTGTAACTCAAAACCATATTGCAAATCTATATCAATCCACACTTTGTTATACTACTTTTGTGTGCATAAGAGATCTCGACTTCACTCATTCATCCTACAGCAAAATGACTAAACAAATTGTACCTTGTTATCAACTTTGTGATCATTCTTAACAATAAAACTACTAGTGAAATAATTGACTTAAACAAAATATAGAATGCAGAAATAAAAAAGTAAAACCTTACAACTCCAAGGGACCCTCCTGCAAGAAGTAGGTGACATCATGACTCCTTCACAAGATTATATATGGACGGATAAATTTCACAACAAAAGGATGAAATGAAACAGAGTTTTTAATTGCAAAAACAGAGTTTAAAAACAATATCACTGTCTGTCACTGTCATGCAAAGAGGCAGATTTATAATCTCTTACAAATATTTGTTTCAGAGTATTACGACCCTACCCTACTCGACAATGACTAAAATTAACACGAAGATATAACATAACATGATTTCCTCATTATTTTCTATCAGTGAAGAAAATCATGAGGCCGAATATCTGCATTCATTAATTCCTCGCTCACCTGGTTCACCTTCCTCGGTGGTTGACTTTTTATTTGATTTAGTTGCTACGATTCTTTCCTTATCGATATAGGTTATGAAGATAGGTACAAATAATTGTGCCAAGTATTTGTCACCTGGCCATATGTCTTTTTCCTTGGATGGAGTTTCGGAACCTATCAAACCTTCGATTTTGCTGCAAAATATGTCACTAGTTACAGAATTGGTGCAATTCAATAGCTCATGCAAATATTAATTTAAATAATAAAGAACAATGACACTTATGAAATAGGATATTATTAGATACCTATTATGCCATAGACATTGTAAGTTGATGGCCAATTTAGAGTTATGAGGATCAAAAAGAAGGAGGATGGAATGTAGGAAAGTGGTAAAAAAGAGGCAATTTTGGGGTTCAACATTCCCCCACACAGAAGACATTGCATGTCCTCATGCACAAATTCAAAAATTGCAATCTTTGTCTATCAATGAGCATCTTTAGAAGTTTGGGTAAGGACATCTAAGTTATTCCTTTTTTTTTTCCTAACGCTGACTATTGTCATCCTTGGTTTCTTCATCAAGATTCTATTATGCACACTTGTCATGTTTTTCTTAAGAAAATGATTTTGAGTTTTCAATTTCTTATTTTTCTCATACCATAAACCAATATGTAACAAGATGTTGTCATTTTGAGTTCTCTAGATTTCATTTTGTGCCTTTACTGTTTCATTTTCCTGCTTCAGATGTCTATTTAGTACCTCCAATTCATAGGTTTCCTCTTTGAGAGTGTTTACAATTTGGGGTTCTTCTGGAGGGTAAAAATGAATAATTTATTCTTAGTTTGAGGATGATTCAACAGTCTTTCCCATAGCTCTTTGTTCCAGAGCCTCTATGTACTCGTATATCTCTTGCTAGATAGGATCAATTTCTGGAGTTCTCTTAGTTGCACTAGCAACAGGTGATGGAACTCTCGGTTATTCTCCTTATTCTAAATTGATAAATTATGGAGATTGTTGAGACTGTGCATGTAGTGGTTTATTAAGACTTGCACTTCTTCCTACAATTGATGGTAGTTTTTCAATAGTTTGGGGATTTTTTTAACTTCTTCTTGCTTTGTTTCTTATTTTGATGAACTTCCCTTTTATTTTTGGCTATCTTTATTCTAACATCCTTCTTCTTAAGAGTTTCTAACACATTTATAAGAGGGGTTTCATCATCAGAGTACTGATCTTGCTCTATTTCTTGTGCAGGTGATTTTCTTTAGGGTTTGAGGGGATTTTCTTCTACTCTTCCTTGTCTTATCACTATGTCCTTCTGGTTCAGCTTCTTTGAAATTATTTCTAATCAGAAAATCCTCCCAATTATTTTCTTTTCTTTTCAGATGGGCTTCATTTAGAAATTTCACTAATCCATGATGATACAAGGCATTATCTATGGATTGTATCTTCATCTAAGTATTTCCAACCATTTTTCTCAAACTATTAAGCAGTAAGTAAGTTAGGTTGATTTCATTACCATCAAGAAAATTCATCATCAAGCGAGCATGTAAAAGAACATGTTTCCAAACCTACCCTCGCAAGTTATGAATTTTTGAATAATTAACAACAAATTCCTCCATTTATTCTTTAAGGTTGTGACCAGAATTTCCTTCTTAAAGATAGAGATATCCATACCTGGGTTTTTAAGGAAGACTCCCCAGTCCTTCTCTTTGATCTTTTAGTTTTTCAACCATCATTCCCGATTCTCGGCAATCCGGTAGGTTTTGCTACGAATGACTCTGTCAAAACTAATTCACGTCCCCAATTTCTGCTTCTATGGCATCTTATGCCCGAGCAAAGGAAATTATCACGTCTTTATCATGCCCATCAAAATTTTCCACAAATTCTAGCCAATGTGCTTGCTGCAATGACTATTTGAACTGTGGGTATCCCTCAAGGAATTTAGCCCCATTTAGCTTTGATTATATAATGACTCCCATGTTGGAGAAGCCTTAGTCCCTAATTTCTCTTTATATAAGGTTATGGAAGAAATTTAGTTATGGAATGGGTCGGAGAGACAAAATTTAGGTAAAGGGAATTTCAGCAATGAAACAAGGCTAAGTGAAATGGATATGATGCAAGAACTACGCATGAAGTGAAATGATATACGGAGAGAAGGGAGTGAATTTAAATGACAGCAAGGTCTTATATCGGAGTTATATATTTTCAAAATATATTTTCGTTAAGATAAAAGTCGTGTGAGTAATGAGAGTAATCATTATTCAGAATGGTGGTAGCATCGGTCATTCATCGTTTTATTTCATAATTCATTTTTTTACCTTTATTATCTAATTAATCTTTACATACCTCGTATCTTTGCATTACTGATATTTTATTTGTCTTTTTGTAGGTTTTACTCCACTACTCTAGCTGTAATATTCACTGAATTTTCTTTAGCCATGATCTCCATTTTCCCTGGTCACAATTTGCAAAGTTAGCTGCAGAATTATATTAGAGCTACAGATTGTTGACAATTTTGTAGCTGCATTATTTTCAAAAGAGAAAAGAGGAATAAAAAGAAAATGGGACTATAATAGGGAAAAGAAAATCTAAGCTGCCAAGAACTCTTGGTTTTCAACCTGGATTTTTTGTATGAACATGTCACTAATGTTGGTTTTCATGTTTATACAATTATTTATTTATTTATTTATTTATTTATTATTATTATTTTTAAAGAAAGTAAAAGGCTAAGTTGGAGAGGAAGAAGAATCTTCCTTGACCAACTTCAATCAATATTATCTTGCAAATTTCTCATGAATTCTTCCCTTGTTAATGGTTTATGATATATTCGAAATCTATGACCATTTACAAGGAAGGTTACTTTCTCTTCATCAATGATTCTGATTCTGACTGCTCCATTATCAAAGGCAATTTCAATCTCATAAGGACCAAGCCAATGAGTTTGAATTTTTCCTTGAAAATTTTAACTTTTGAATCAAAAAGTAATGCCCAATCACTAGGCTAAAATTTTCTTTCTTTGATAAACTTACCATGCCACCTGGATCTTTGTTGTTGGACTATATTGGTTCTATGAATAACATCATGTCGTATCTCATCAAGTTAATTCAATTGCTCCATTATTTGTCTTTGGGCTTCTGATAAATCAAGACCCAACTTGGTTGTTCTTTTAAAATTATTTATTTGGAACTCAATAGGAAACAGGACCTGCTTTCCATAAACAAGTTCATAAGGAGTGTGTCATGTTGTATTTATCCATGTGATACGATATGCCCATAAAGATTCTGGAGGCTTTTCTTCCCAATCCCTTCTATACAGATACATGGCCTTGGTAAGAATTGCTTCAATTACTTTATTAGTATATGCAACTTGTCCATTGGCTTGTGGATGATATGGATTTGACTTCCTATGTTTGATTTTTTACTCCTCCATTATCTTTTGTACCAACTTGGATGTAAATTGAGTGCCTTGATCTATCATCATTTCCCTTGGGACACCAAAACGAGTGAAAATATCCTTAAAAAAAAATAAAACTACAACATTTTCAGTAGCAAAAGAAAGTGTTTTAACTTCTACTCACTTTGTGACATAATCTGTACAAACAAGAATGTATCTTTTTTATCTTGATAGTGGATTTATTGGACCAACAAAATCCAAAGCCCATTTCTCAAAAGGTTCAATAAGTAGAGGTTGTAGAGGCATTTCATCCGAAGGAACAATTTTCTCAATTTTTTGACAACTGTCACATCTCTTAACATATTCTTTGGCATCCTTAAAAACAAAAGGCCAATAATATCCTAAGAGAAGGACTTTATAAGTAGTTCTTTTATCAATGAATTTTCCTGCACATGGTTCATCATGATAAGCCTTTAATATCTTTGGTACTTCATCTTCTCTAACACATCTTCGAATGATTAAGTTAGATCTTGTCTTTTACAATTCTTCATTTATCCTTGAATAAGATGCACTAGTTTGAATAACCTTCTTTTTCTCTCAAGGAGACAAGTATGATGGTAACTTCCCTATAGTTAAATAATTAGAAATGTTTGCAAACCAAGGAGATTTAATAGATACTGCAAAAAGATATTCATCGGGAAAATTATCTTCTACAGGAACATCATTATTATCATTTTGGATTCTAGATAGAAAATCAACAACTATGTTTTGTTTTCCAGGTCTATCCAAAATAGTAACATTAAATTCTTGTAATAACAATAGCCATCTTGTAATTATGCCATCAGTAATTGATTTACTCATTAAATACCTAATCGTAGAATGATCTGTGTGAATGAAGGTTTCATAGCAAGTGATATAATGTCTAAATTTATTGATGGAATGCACAACAGCTAAAAAATCATTTTTTGTTAGTGTAATTTAACTCTCCAGGAGTCAAATTTTTTCTTGTGTAGTAAATGGAAAAATGATTTAAATCTTTTTTTCCTAATACAACTCCTTAAGTTATATCTGAGGCATCAGTTGAAATGTGAAAATGTAGTTTCCAATTTGGTCCTCTTAAAATGGGTGCTTTAGAAATCTTTTATTTTAATGTTTCAAGAGCTTTTTGGCAATCATAAGTCCAGATGAGTCACAATCTTTTGTAAGTAATTTGAAAAGTGGAGAGGCTATATTGTAAATTTTTCTATGAATCTTCTATAATAACCAGTAAAACCAAGAAAACTTCTAACATCTTTTTGACGAGTTGGAATTGATAAATTAGAAATGACTTCTACCTTAGATGCATTCATTGTAATTCCATTTCCTAAAATATGGTGTCCTAAAAAAATTCCCTCAGTGAGCATCATAAAACATGTTTCATGGCTTAAAGAGAGATTTACTTCTTTACATCTAATGAGAAATTTTTCCAAATTTTTAAGAGCTTCTTCAAAAGAGTTTCCATAGATAGTGAAATCATTCATGTAAACTTCCACACAATCATGAATTAGATGAGAAAAAATGCCTAAAATAACCCTTTGGAATGTTGCAGGTGCATTACATAACCCAAAAGGAAGTAATCGGTAAGCATAGGTTCCCCATGGACAAGTAAATGTTGTTTTATATTGATCTTCTAGAGCTACTTGGATCTGATTATATCCACTAAAACCATCCAAGAATGAAAAATACTTTTTCTCTACCAATGTATCCAGGCCTTGATCTATAAAAGGAAGTGGAAAACGATCTTTTAAAGTAGAATTATTCAATTCCCTATAATCAATGCATACTCTCTATTTTCCATTCTTTTTCATAAAAGTTATCAATGGTGAAACCCATTGGTTATCTGATATTGGATAAATGAAATTCACATTTAACAATTTTTGTAATTCCTCTTTAAAAATTTCCCTTATATTTGGATTCATTCTCCTCTAGGGTTCTTAGATTGGTCTGGCATTTTCTTCAATATATATATGGTGCAAACAAGTGTTAGGATCAATTCCTTTCATATCACTGCATTCCCATGCATAAGCAGAGGAATGTTCTTGCAACATCTTTATTGATTCTTTCTTTTGAGGTTCTTCTAGATTATTATTAATATTTAAAAATTTCCCTAGAAATATTTCTATTAAAGAATTGCCAAATTTCTCCATAGAATGTAAAGCCATTTGATGAGATGATAGATATTCAATATTAAATTGTTCTTGAAAATTTTGATTTTGTTCACAATATGACGAAGATTCACTATTTTCCATTAAATTCAAAATTTGATCTTCTTCATCTATTTGTGAAGTAACAAAAATTGGTTGTTTATCAAAGTTTTCATTATCATCTTCTATCCATGCTTAACTTTCTACTTCTATCATTGTTTCTTTAGGAGGATATAATGTGAATTTCTTTGTCAAACTTCCATCGGAGATAAACATATCACCATATCTCTTACTTATAAAAGCATCAGTTGTAGCTAACCATGGTCTTGCTAGAATCAATGGGTGTCCTCTTAGATTATTCTCGGGTGTCAAGATCATAAATTTAACAGGATATTCCTAAGAATCTAAGGATACAAATACATCTTCAAACACACCATCGGGTTTGACAACAAATCTATATGCTAATTGCAATAATGCAAGTGTATATAGAAGATTAGGAAATTTCAATTGATTCATAGTTTGTTTACTCATGATATTTATGGATGCTCCTAAATCAATCAATGTATTTGGAATCTCAACGTCATTAATGTGTTTTTTCACAATGGGACTTCCTGGATCTAGATATTTTTGAATTGTTTTCTTTCCCATAATGATATTTGCAATTTTTCCAACTAACTGGATTCTTTTAACTTCTTTCATTTTTCTTCCTGGGTTTTTAATACTTAACTCCCTGATTGTCTTTGCAAATATTGGTATTTATTTGATAGCTTGTAAAAAAGGAATTTTTATACAAAAATTCTTTAGTCCATCTATCATATCATAATTAGGCAACACAATCAGTTTTTCTATCCCTTTGTCAGTTTTCAATCTTTCAGGAAAAGGTAGATTTTGAATAGAAACTAAAGGTTGTTCTATAATGGGAGTTGAGTTTATTGGATTATCATCAGAATGTATAGGGGTGGTTTTTTTTTAGAATTTTCCTCTCGATGAATAGATGTGTCTTTCTCATACTCCTGGATAACAACGAATGTGACTTCTTTTCCAATATTCTACCGGATCTAAGTTGGACATTGTTTAGATCTACTAAAGTTATCATGTAAGCTTGGAAAATATGTCCTTCCATGTTGTAAATAGACTATGAATTTTTATTATTTGGATTTGGATGTGGCTGAGTAGGAAGTTTATTTGGCTTTTGTGGAAATGGTAGTGAAAGTTGTGGGTTTGGATTTTGAGGTTGAGAGGGTTGAACAGGCTAAGGAAAATATTTTGGTGGAAAAACAGGGTAAGGTTGTTGAAATTGAGGATATTGAGGGTACTTGCCATAAGGATTTTTCCATCTTTATGCCCAAGGTTGAGGCAAAGGTTTCCAAGGCATGGGTGTAGTTCAATTACTTTGTGATGGTTGTCCATATGTTTGAGTTTTGAAACATTGGGTCATATTTGATTGTGCATTTTTCCATGGTCTCTTGGCAATAAAACAAAGAGGTTCTACTTGATTTGGCATTACTTCCTTTTGATAGACAGCTTTAAGACCCGGTATTGAAGGACATTCCTTTGTATCGTGATTTTATCCACATATAACACATGTTTCCACATTTATAAGTCAAGAGGGCATTCTCTCAAGGCATGCTTCTTTCTACATTCTAGACAAAAGATAGATAATGCAGCATTTTCAGCTTTTTGCTTGTTTTGTAATTTATGGGTATCTATTTTTTCTCTAAGACTCCCCAAAATATTTGTTTTAAAGTTGTCAAGCAAATTTCCTATTTCATCCCTACTTACTGTCCCATCTGCAGATTTATTAATCCTAGACATAGCATGATCTCTTGGATTTTTCCCAGTTCTTGCCTTTCCTCTTGAAATGTGTATGCATAGTTCACAAAAATCTCCAAATGATAAGTGATAAATATCTCCTTTACTCATCAAATTGAAAATATCTATCCACTCATCTCTGGTAGATTTTAGTAAGAGAACTTTCAAAGTTTATTCATCTAGATTATGCATTTTAGCCCTTTTTACATTATAAACAAATATTTCAAAGAAATCTTCAATATTTTCATCTTATTTTTGTATCCTTTTAAAGACTTCATCTTTAAGGTTATGGGGCATACAATAATCCTCGTTTTTTTCTAATAATGTAGTTTTCATTTATTCTCATGTTCTTATAGAATATACTCCTAAGCCCATAAACCATTTTAATGTTGCATCCTTAAAAGTGGCTGGAAAAAAAATTCAACTTTTGAGTATCAAGCAAGTAGTCATAAGACCTACACAAGACTTCAAACTCAAATAGAAATGTTTCCGGATCCTCATTTCTTAAACCATGAAAATTAGGAAGGATGGAGGGTGATATATTTTTCATTGTGGATGTGGTATCTTCATCGAAGATGGGAAATCCAAAAGGTTTTGGATCTCCTCTACCACCTTCTCTTCCTCTTCCTACACCTCTTCCACCTGCTCTATTTCCTCATGTTCCACCTCCAATCCTAAGTTGTTCACCATTCACATTATGTACTTCTCCTTCCCCTTCTCCTGCCATTGTAGATTCCTCAGAACTAATGTAAGGTTCTAAAATTGGATTTTCTAGTTCCTCCTATAGCTCCTTTGGTCCTTCTATCAACGGAATGTTAAAATAGGTTTCTTCTTCCTCCTCTTCACTAGGGATTTCTATTTCTTGTCCTAGAAGTTGTTCTCGATTTAAAGATAGAAAAATTATTCCTTCAGTTGGGGATGTAGGATCTTCTTCTTTTACTACAACTTCAGTTGAAGAAGTTGGTGAATCTTTAGGTTGAGTTTTAGATCTAAGTACCTTAGGAAGTTTATGTCTGCCTGCAATTGATGGAATATGAGTTTGGGTGGATGGTGTGGCACTACGAGATTGTGGCATGGTGAGCGATGATGTTGGAATCAAATTCCTACCTCTGGTTACAAATCTACCTCTGGAATCTCTTTTCCTATGCATATCATTTTAATTTTTTTTTATTTTGTAATGAAAAGAAAAAAGAAAAATACTCCTATATACGCTTCCCCCGCAAAGGCGCCAAAATGTTTGGTAATTTAATTGGTGTTAAATTACTTACATGAATTATCAACCAGGGCTAATAAAGTGATGAAATGTATGCGCATTGTTTGTGCTAGGAGTCCTTATTACTTAAACAATTCCTAAATTAAATTGAGATATTGAAATGCACATGTTTTTGTTAACAACTATGAAAGTAAATATGAAATCAAAACTATTTCTCTTGCTTAAAAGAAAGATCACACTCTTCTTGAAATAAACATCACACTTGCTTTAGTATTGCTTGAAATGAAATCACACACACACACACATTTTATTGAAAGAAAATATCACACTTGCTTGACTCTTGCTTGAAATGAAATCACACACACATTTTCTTGAAAGAAATCTTGATAATGAAACTAGATCTAAATTACTTTGACACAAAGAGAAATTAACTCTATACTTAAATTGAAACCTTAATCACACAACTATAACTCAAAACCATACTACAAATCTATATCAGTCCACATTTTGTTATACTACTTTCATGTGCATAAGAGATCTTGACCTCACTCATTCATCCTACGGAAAATGAATAAAAAATTTGTAATTTGTTATCAACTCTGTGATCATTGTTAATAATCAAATTATTAGTGAAATAAATGGATTAAACACAATATATAATGCGGAATTGAAATGATAGTTCGAAAATAGTAAAACCTTACAACTCCAGGGGGTCCTCCTACAAGAAGTAGGTGACAGCATGACTCCTTCACAAGATTATATACGCATGGACAAATCACACAACAAAAGGATGAAATGAAACAGAGTTTTTAATTGCAAAAACTGAGTTTAAAAACAATATCCCGGCCTGTCACTGTCATGGCGAGAGGCAGATTTATATTCTCTTTTGAATAACTATTTCAGAGCATTACGACCCTACCCTACTCGACAATGACTAAAATTAACACGAAGAGATAACATAATGTGATTTCCTCATGATTTTCCATTAGTAAAGAAAATCATGAGGCTGAATATCTGCATTCATTAATTCCTTGCTTGCCTGGTTCGCCTTCCTCAGTGGTTGAATTTCACTTTCACTGAGCTGCTATGGTGCGTTCCTTATTGATCTAGGTTATGAAGATAGGTACAAATCATTATGCCAACTATTTTTCACCTAGCCATATGTCTTGTTCCTCGGTTGGAGTTTTGGAACTTGTCAAACCTTTGATTTTGCTACAAAATCAGTCACTAGCTACATAATTGGTGCAATTCAGTAGCTCATGCAAATATTAAGTTAAATAATAAAGAGCAATGACACTTATGAAATATAAGATGATTATATACTTTCTATGTCATAGACCTTGTAAAGTGATGCCCAATTTAGAGTTATGAGGGTCAAAAATAAGGAGGATAGAATGTAGGAAAGTGGCCGAAAAGAGGAAATTTTGGGGTTCAACAATAGCCACAACACACTAGTACAAAGATCCCAATAACCACTACAACCACCACAACATTGATGGTCATATAGATGAGAAGTGTTGGAAGCTACATCTAGAGCTCAACCCCGAGAATATAAAGAGAGATGCTAAGAAGAAAAATATCATGGCCATTGATTCGAGCAACTAGGTGGACACCTTCTTGGTTGTGGATGAGAATATTTTTTACAAATTAGTGTAGAATGGGGTAAATTTGATTATTATTCAGCAACATGAAGATAAGAAAATTACCAGACTCTTCCATGTAAGGATACATGTTAAGGAGATGAAAATTGATGCTTTATTCAACTCAAGATCATAGGTGAATATCACAGCATCAAATTTGGTCAAGAAACTGGGATTGAAGACTTATGACCATTCTATCCCATATCCATTAGGATGGGTCAATAATGAGGTAGAGATAAAGGTAAACAAACAATGCATAATTAAATTTGTTGTTAGTGATAATTTTATTGAAATAGAGTTAGTTGTAGTTTTGCTTAACATATGTGGTGTTGTATTTAGGAGCCCCTAAATTTACATGTGGGATGTGATATTCATGCAAAGATCCAACCAATACCACCTTATCAAGGATGAATAATACTTCATCATCGATGTGCACAAGGGAAAGTCAAAGATCTCACTGGTAAGTGCCAATCAAGGGAAAAAGTTGATAAATTCTAATAAAAAGTATGTTTTATTATTTTTAAGACAAACTCAGTTTGTAGAAGAGTCTATGAGAGTTAATTCATCCCTAGAGGGGTGTATTGAGGAAGAAAACAAAAAAAATGATAAGATTTTTTATAGGCATACAAGGGTGTGTTCTATGAGCCTAAAATGTTACCAGCCAAGAAGGAAGTGGAGCACAAGATCCAACTATTGTTAAATTTTTCATTGTCGAACATTGGGTTGTACAAGAAATCCATTATAGAGGAAAACTAGGTGAAGAAGAAGCTATAGTAGCTAGTAAAACATGGTGTGTGTTCTAGGAGCCTAAAATGCTACCACCCAAGAGGGAAGTGGAGCACAAGATCCAGCTATTGTCAGACTTTTCATTGTCAAACATTGGGTTGTGCAAGAAATCCATTATAGATGAAAATTAGGTGAAGAAGAAGTTATTGTGGCTATTGGAACATGGTTTCATTCGACCAAGTATCTCACCATGTGGTTCACCCATCATCATTATGCCAAACAAGGATGAGACTTTGCATATGTATTGAAGATAAGGTGTTGAGCAAAATTGAAATCAACAAGAGGTACCCCCTACCCAGGATAAATGATTTATTGGATCAGTTGTAGCAAGCCAAATACTTCACCAAGTTGGATTTAAAGTTGAGACATCACCAAGTTTGGTCAGAGAAGAAGATACTTGGAATACCACCTTCTAACCTGGGAAGGGTTTGTATGGGTGATCAGTCATGTTATTTGGCCTATGCAATGCACCATCTATGTTCATGAGGTTAATGAATGATATCCTCTGCCCTTTTTTAGATTCATTTTTTATTATGTATTTGGATGTTATACTAGTATACAATGCTAAATGGGAGGAGCATATCTCACATTTGATATAGGTGCTAGAGACATTCAAGAAGCACCAACTATTGGAAAATATCAAGAAGTGTGAATTTTAACATGAAAATTTGATGTATTTTGGATATATGATGAGTGGAAAAGAGATGATGATATATCCTTCCAAGGTGGATGCCATTATGAAGTGTTCAATTCCTAATGATGTTTGTAAGGTTGGGAGTTTTGGGGCAGCATAATCCCTAACGAAATCCATAGCCTCATTTTTAGTAGTAACAACATCATTTATGCCATAACAACACGTGGCAATAGTTTCCAAACAAGAAAGGGTTAATAGAAGGCATTCGAGGAGTTAAAGAAGAAAACTAGTCAAGCATTAGATCTAACATTACAAAAAAGATTATAGCCCTTCGAAGTGGAGATAGATGTGAGTGGGTATGATATGGGAGTAGTATTGATGTAGGGAGGAAGGTATGTATGTTACCATTCTAAAGTATTTCATGTGGTGGTTCTCAATTTCCCTACCTATGACAAGGAGCTATATGCCCTAGTGCAAGATGTGAGAAAGTGGAAACACTATCTGGTAGGAAAGGAGACAACCTCTACATATTCACACTGATCACCAACCACTATAGTACTTGCAGGTCCATGGTAAGCTACAATAGGCTAGGAATTACAAGTGGATGGAGTTTCTACAACAATTTCATTTAGTGATAAAGTACAAGAATGGTAGCCAAAACGAATTGGTTGACATGATTTCAAGTACACCTACATTAAAGATAACAGCTTTGGAAACTCTTATTCACACAAAACCTTACATCCATAATGCACACAAAGAGGAATATGTAGAGGATGAGTACTTCAAGGAGGTGTTTCAATAGTTGCAAATATAGATTCATGTGCATGATGGTGATATCACAATTGACTACCATATCTAGAATAGGTTATTCTAGAGGTTAGATAAGTTATGTATTCCTAAAGGTGAGCAACTTCGATCGATCAGAGAGGTTCACACCTCCAAGGTTGCAGGGCATTTTGGTTTAGGGAAGATAATAAACAACTTGTAGAAGTATGTGAACTGACCTAGGATGAAACAAGAGGTAGCTAGGTTCATAAGAGGATGCATGCTTTGTTGTACTAGCAAGCATAGTAACAAGAAACAAGACCTATACCATCCCTTGGAGGTTTATCAACAACTAGGAAGGGACATGACTGCATGATCGTGGTAGTTGACAGGTCTAGCAAGATTTTTGTTCTAATTCCTTGTAAAAAGACCATAAATGGGAAACAAGAAACAAAATTGTTCTTTGGACAAGTCTAGGTGCATTTTGGAATCCCAAAGAGCATAATTTTAAACAAGGATACAAGATTTCTCAGTGCATTTTGGACTACATTGTAGGAGAAGATGGACACAAAGTTGAAGAGGTCTACAAAATTCCATCCTTGAATAAATGGGAAAACATAATTAGCTAATAGGACTTTTGTACAACTTTTGAGGGGCTACAATCAGAAGCATATGAATGGTTGGAATTAAAATTTGGTATATATACAAAACTCTTATAACATAACAGTCCACACTTTTACTAGTAAGTCCCCATTTGAAACTTCTTTTGGATATTTTCCACTGTTGGACACCTAATCCTAAAGGGTTAGCGTGGAAGCCGAACAGACTAAGCAGTCCAAGGGACCTTGGGATGTGAATCCCAACGGTCACCATATTGTACTATAAATGTACATCTTTTGTGAATAAAAATCGTACTGAATGATTTATCTTTCCCATTGTTTTTCTATTGTTTCCCTACCATGTCTTTAACATGGTATCAGAGCCATGATGAGTGGCCTGTTTTCCCTGAGCAACTGATCTGAGTTGCCTTGAATAGTGCTGGCCCAGTCTTCACACCTGAAGGAAACGTTTGCCTGCCTGAAAACTGCGTACCTGACTCCTCTGCTGGCACTGTCTGATGTGGTACCTGCCTGAAGACTGCGTACCTGACTCCTCACCCGACTCCTCTGGCGCCGTTGTCTGACATAACGCCTCGGTGCTTTCAATTGAGACCATCACATTATCCTGCGGTTCTTTCGTTTCCGTTTCCGTTTCCATTTTATGCAGATGATTATTTTTCTGTTTCCATTTTATGCGGATGATTCTTTTTCCGTTTCCATTTTATGTGGATGATTCTTTTTCTGTTCCGGATGTGGTTTGTGTATGATTCATTTGTCCACTAAACCCGCACTAAATGGTGTAATTTACACCATTGTGAGAAGCTTAATATGGAAACTTCTGAGGTGTATGGATGTGTATATGTAAAGGTATAAAATACTCGTCACTTTCCAGATGAAAAGAAAATTTCTTGGACTAATTCCACAGGTTTCAAGTACGTGGCTTAAGATAAAGATTCTTGTTTAAGATGTTCTTCGGTTAATATCTTTGTCGTTTTTCTGGTTTTCTTCACACTAGATGGCGCCAGAGCAGATTCTGATTTTAATGGTAGCAATAGAGAGGAATTTTATCTCCTATGAAAGAGAACAAGATGCACCGAAGATATAAAATTTCGAATGCTTTATCCACTTCTGGATTCTCTGGAGATCGAAATCAGGCTATTGCATTGAATCTCGCGTGGGTGAACTCAGAAACACCCCCTCTCTCTTCATGGAAAGATGCCATTTGATGATTTTTAACATCGTTCTCTGCAAATAAAGCGAAATTGTCAGTTTATAGCGTATATCCTTTATTTTAAAGAGTATATCTTCAGATATATCAAAAGTATATGCATGTTTAGTTGGCGATCGATATATATGGTGTAAGGCCATTCTGAAGTTTAGCTTATTGTCAGCGTTGTGTGAATCTGGAATGTCTTCAGACAGAGAAAACCTTATTGCCAGCGTTGTGTGAATCTGGAAGGTATTCAGGCAGAGAAGAAATCGACCACTGAAGCGGCCTTCTGCCATGGTGATGGTAACAGAGGTCATATGGTGATGTAGCGGCAGAAGATTCCAATCCTTCAACATCAAGCATAAATGGTGAAGTTGTCCTCCTCGTTCTAATTGCGATGACCATTTAGATCTAACATGTCTGTGAAGAAGAGCCAAATGTCTTGACATTTTCTCTTGATCCGTGGATAGGGAAGCCCACATTCCAAGAGGAATCCTGAATCAGAAACGAATATATTTATTTTGTCATTGTAAGAAGCATCGACAAAGGCAGCATATCTTCATCTGCACTGCATCCCAACATGCAAGGTTGTGTAGACCGTGTGAGGCTATTGTATGCCTTGCTGACTTTGTAGCTCCTGTTCACCATCTCCATTTATGTCCAACAGTGAAATTGTAAACATTCTCACTAGTGAAAGCATTGAAACAATAGTATGCAATGTAAGCTCTCTATGTTCAGCATTGACTATGTATGCAACATTGGATTGAAGATCGTGAGCTCTCTTGAGCTTCAGCCTTCCAGTAATAAACCACTTGGATTTGGTGACAACGCATTTGCATATTCATGAGGTTTTACCATTTGGGAGAAACATATTTTCAAGAAGCGCATCATCAATGATATGGCCGAGTAAGGTAGCCAGTTGCGTGGACTTTCCTTCGGAGAATTAAAATTGGCTTCTAACATTTTTTGTGTTTAATATATCGGTCAAGATTTTTGCTACGGCTAAAAGGGTATGGCAAAGAGCTCTGAGGGTGAGACAAGCAAGCGACCAGTTTTCAAAGACTTGTTGTTGGAGGCAGATTATTGAAAGCTGATAGTCCACATGCCAACTGAAAACTTCTCTCCTACAAAGGGTTTTACGTTGACCTGATTATGAAGCATCATTTATTATGAAGCGTTGAAACTCTAGTAAATGCATTGAGTCTTTCAAGTCGTACGGTGCAAGTATTCAAAGTATTAGGGACACTTTTTTTAGTATAAGACTTCAATTTTTTTTTTGCTAGGAGTGATGATGTAGCGGAATCATCAGGGACCTCTGCAACATCTTTGGCCTGACTGTGTTGGATCCTACAGCTCGACTTTCAAGACAAGTTTGTGGCATATATCATGCATTTGCAAATATTTGCTCCATGTATCTGAACTGGTTTTGTTCTTGTAGGAATTGCATGTTTTCAAGCCATTTTCCCATTTTTTATTTAAAATAGTTTGATACCAAGGCTTAATCCTGAGGCAGAATTCATTGGGCAATGATGCTATTGAATCATTTATTCGTGCTGATGATGCTACACAGTTCCAGAAGCTAGAATTTCCTTTCATTGATACTGTATTCACAAACTGCCTCTGCCCTCACCAAATCCAACGAGAAGAAAAGTTTTACTGGTAAACTTTAAAGTATATAAGAACCGTCTTTCTCAGATTTTTCTTGCACTAAACAACAGTATATGAAGGTATATTGAGAGCCTACATACTTGAAGATTTTTGAAGACAAAGTAGTATACAAATCAATTTTTTGCAGTAAGATTATTGTGAAATGGATAGAATGGGTATTGTATTAGAATTATTGAATACTCTAATACACTCTACCATGGACAATACAATTATGATTGATAAAGCCATTGTTGCAGACATTCAAATCTGTTTGAAAAATGTACAAGAAAACATTGAATTTTTGCAGTTGG